>WOVY01010589.1:0-231412 GCA_013436015.1 Rhipicephalus annulatus | reverse complement strand
GTAATTAGTCCGATACGGCTAGCAATGGATACGGTAAATAAGAAAGAGCAAATCATTTCTCTTTTATAGCGCAACCACTCAACAATGTATTGTGAGAGCATTAAATGTTGCTGGAAATGCCACTCACCTGCACGCTGATGCATTGCACAGTCCTTTGTCCGAAGAGCGAACAGGCTTGCAGATAGCTGAAGACGTGTTTACGATGTGTTTGTTCCACCCGGCAGCAAAATCCACAACAACTTCGCGCTCCATAAAGATAAATATACACTAACCTTCATCACGAATAAGTAGAAACGCCAATCTGCCACACACACACACGATCAAAACATAGCTCACAAGCTCGCATGTCCATGTGCTCGCCGACCACAGACCATATGAATATGAGTAGTGCGAACGCGAACCTAGTTGCGCCGAAAAAAAAAAAAACGTTGAGCAGTGGCCGCACAGGCGTCAGCGCAATGCTTTCAGTGCGTTCTCCTAATACACTTATAAAAAAAAAAACTGAGGTACACTAAAACTCATAATTAAATATAAAAAAATTGAGTGTCATTTTTATGTAGTGCTAGTAAATATAAACACTGAATAAAAATTACTTTGTAAATTACATCGCTTACTACACTAGCGCCGCACTTGTCGTGCGGGCGCAGATGGCGCAGATTTGTCATTCTGCCCTCAAACTACACGGGAAAGTGTGCAACTAAGTGTACCGCTCATGAAAGCACGTCTGGGTCCGCTTTTTTTTTCTTCAATATATCTGGGGGGGGGGGGGCTCCGTATGCACGTGTTTCGGTGCTTGATCGACTTTGACGCCCTTCCTTCGCGGACGAACGGCGTGTCTAGGCTTTTTTTTATCGTTGTTTTGCACGTGTTTCGGCGTTCGGTCCGCTTTGACGTGCCAACTCTCCATTCTGCTGCTGCGTGTGTTAGGTACTTGCCGTAGCTGTATTCTCAGGCCTTCCGTGTTCAGCCAGCGCTGCTATCTTATTATCTGCGGATGCTAAAATAAATCACTGTTTTGGTTTGGTGAAGTTTGGCACACAAAACAAAACAATAATCTGGCCCATGATTATCAATGTGGGCGTCATGCATATTGTGTGCGGTGTCCTGCCGGGGAGTAACCGTTGCGTGATGAGAGCATTTACAGCGGTTCCTCCTTCCGTTGCTCCCTTACAAACTTAAGATGAATACAGTTGCTCCCCCATTCTCTAACAGTCGGCCATCTTTTTCCGCTTGGTCTTTTCGGAGAGTAACAGTCGGTATGAAGGAGTAAAAACAGCCGTTGCTCCCAATTCGGCCGTTTTTGGCTTAGAGTGTATGATACTGATGCAAACTTGATAAACATATTATCTGCGTCATTTAACAGCATATCTACATGCTACGCTCATGATGCTCTCACGATCGTTTCGCTAGCTTCACATCTACCAAACTTGGTATTACGTTGCGTGAACGGATGACGGAGGAATGTGGACTGGTGCAAACATGGTACTCATGAGATGCGTGTCATGTGAGAACTTGACTACGTGTCACAGTGAAGGTTGCGATACATTTCCGCCGTGACGCGGTGCGCGTGCTCGTCGGCGTTCATTTCGTCGCGTCACGCCAGCGTTGCCATGCCATGCCCCGGTCCTGCACATATTCGCAGGCGCACGCCCGTGCTGCGTTTCTGACGCAAGCACGTTTCTGCGAGTCCTGCGTCTCTCCGTCACGAAAAGAGGGAGATGCATTGTTGTCTGTGTAACTCATCGGCATGAAATGCAGCATGTCGCAATTCACGCCGGCTGCCGTCGATCCGCGCCGACGGACTCTGGTCGCGCCGGTCGCGCCTGCTGTCAGACTATAGAGTGCTCGCGTTTTGCTAACGTCGCGTCGCTGTTCCGAGCGTGCACGCGCGTCAACGCTACGTTGGAGTACATTAAGCCCTTCATGATGCGCTCGTGAACTTTTTGCTAGCTCCACATATACCGAATTTGGTGTTACGTGAAGTCGATGGATGACCAAGTGTTTGACTTGTGCAAACATGATATATTCCTGACGCGCGTGCCATGTAATACCATGACAACATACCACGCCTAAAGCGTGCTCGCGGCTGTTTCGCTAGCTTCACATATTCTAAATTTGGTATCATGTGAGCGTTAATAGATGACGAAAGTAAAACAAACACATTCAATAATGATAATCATAACACAGAAGTCATGTGCGGCATCATTAACCTTCACCTCGCAATGTTGGGCCGAATTTAGAGTGACATATCCACATTTCTCATTCGTGCTTCGCATATCATAGATTCCCACTGTGCGTGGGCTCTGCCAATATTTTTTTTCATTGTTTAAGCTCTCAAATGGTAAAATCCTCTGCCAGAGATCCTCATATTCCGACACTTTATTTTTCTCGGTGGCAACGGATATAATGCTTTGCGAAGAGAACGAATGCGGATTTTATCCCTGGATAGTGAGATTTTGTGCTATTTAATACATGAACTCCAGGCTTCGCATAATATGATTTGATTGATATGGGGGGTTTAAACGTCCCGAAACGACCATATGACTATGAGACACGCCGTAGTGGAAGGCTCCAGAAGTTTCAACCACCTGTGGTTATTTAACGTGCACCCAAATGTGAACGTAGGCCTACAACATTTCTACCTCCATCGAACATGCAGCCGCCGCAGCCGGGATTGGTCCCGTGACCTGCGGGTCAGCAGCGCGAGTACCTTAGTCACTAGACTACCGCGCATAATTTGCTATGCCTCTATAGAGAGTAGCAATCATCGGGCAACAATAGGCATCCAAGCTTTTAATATTAGCTCCTGGCATAGGCTTGTCTCAAAAATCAAATTTCAGTTTCAGTCGAAAAAGCAACTCTCAATCAAGAGAACGCCACGGTAACAAGATGTCTTCTGCGGATCACTGGTATCAGCTATGTGGTATCCGCCTAGCAGACAATGCGCCAGCGTCTCGATCAAGTAGTCGCGAACGACACATGCCTTTGAAGTGAGCTAGTGGTCTAGAACATCAAGTGCCTCACGATTCTCGTTTCCAAGTATTCATTACACCTAAGCAATGCGAATACAGCCAAAAACTGAGCCGTATAGCAGCTTCGAACGCATACGTGGCATTCGTTTGCGCGAGACATGACGCGGTGGCACGTCCACTCCAGTTGCGGCACTTGGCGGCGAAACGCCGCACAAGCACTGACGGCCGCTTCCTATTTCAATCCGTTCCTTCGTTCTGTAAGTGAAAAAAAATAGAGGAGGCACTGGTGGAGGGTACAGTGGCTCAAATTCTAGCCACTGTATAAAGAGAAAAGGCACGCCCTGGGCGCCTATTGATGCTCGTTTGTTGTTTCGTTGCGCACACCAGTGAAGAGAACGCCTGGCACGGTGATTCGAAGCTTTCGTCTTAAGGTGGTGGCGTGTGTCTGATTGAATGCCCATCTGTGACTAAAATAAGTGCTCTGCTACAAATAATGCGCATCCCAATACGATTCTTGACTCTGTAGATCACAGTGTAACGTTGTACTTCAAAGCAGTACCTTTCTTTTTCGCTTTCGAGCTGCTCAGTGGCGTAGAACAACTTCTCGGCGTCACGTCGCTAAAAAACTCGTCTCCCATACCCGCATGCACCGAAAAATCGTACTTCATCACAAAAAACATGATGCAACACCTCAAAAACGATCGCACACCGAAAAAAGAATGAGAAAGCGCACGAAAAAGCACAAGTACACGCACAATTTTTTCTGTAATCACATTGGAAAACGAAGTCTCAGCCACTCTGATTGGTGAAGTTTCAGCGCCCTCATCAAAAAAGCGGTCGAAGCTGTCCACTCTGGTTAGACGCGCTCGCCCATTGATGGCGACGTGACGCAATAGACCACAATTTGTTTTTCTCCAGCGGCCGTGGCCATGCGTAGCGCTCCAACTGCGCATGCCATCCGGGGTTTTCTTCGGGGAGACGGTCCATAGTTTATTTAGGGGCGAAGTCCTGATTGCTCGGGGCGAATCCCCCAATGTGCGGTGCTTTCTAGTTATCGAGGCTAGTGCGAGAGTTTTTGGCGCGCTTCTTTTCTCACCGCCACGACCACTCAAGTGTGTTCACGCTTGCCTACTCAACGTTCGTTTCCTCAACGTACGCGCTAAAGACGTGAAACAATACCTCATACTGACGGCAGCGGATGTGCGGTGCTTCACGGAGACATGGAACTCAGAAAACATGCCCACCAAAGGCTACGCGTGCTCACGTGCACCTATAATGCAGAGCGTCCTGCGGGAGTCGTCGGGATCTACGTGAAGACCTCCACCAACACTACCCCTGACCAAGAGGAGCCATAACGGGGAGCATGGTGCCGTGACACTCTCTAATGGGGTTGGTTGGTTGGTCGGTAAATTGATCAATCAATCGATCAATCAAAGATTGGATCTGTCAGTAAATAAATCAAATAATCAATCAATTAGTCCAATTTTTTGCACTTTGTCTGATACAGTGCATTGTAAATGAAAAATTGGGATGATATTGTCGTCATTCATGGCGTTTACATTGTGGTGAACCTATAGAAGAAAGGCGTCACCACTTACATTAAGAAAGCAATGCATCGGTACATAATCCGATTTGAAACACGTTTCATTCGTGCATGTCGAATATTTCAATGCGGACGTCATGGTGGCTGACGACTGACTGCTGGCATGTCTCACACGTGAATTTCGGTTACGGTTTCTTGTGCAGCTCGCACAAAAGCGAGCATGCCACCATCAATAGATGAACCTGCATTGACATGCATATATGAATGATCTTAAATAGAGACTTGTCCCATAGCTTTGTACTGAGCAATATAATCTTTGT
Source organism: Rhipicephalus annulatus (assembly GCA_013436015.1). Lineage (NCBI taxonomy): Eukaryota > Metazoa > Arthropoda > Arachnida > Ixodida > Ixodidae > Rhipicephalus > Rhipicephalus annulatus. The sequence continues at coordinate 226,577 of WOVY01010589.1, read as the reverse complement.
ATATAAATTTATCGATAAGTTAACAAATATTGTGTATTAAGAGGTATATACAATCGCCTATACACACTTGATAGAGTGCCACGAAGAGTATTGCTCCCTGGCTCACATATTAAGGCATGGTTCGGCGTTACAAAATGCACGCCTCTTTCAATGAACAAGAGGACTGGAAGGAAGCCCTCACGAGCAGCCATCACCATAAAGAACTAACGGCTGTTTAAAGGGTTCGCAAACAGGCGGTGGGCCGTGGTCGTCCGATCCCAACGAGGGCGCGGCCCGCAACTACGACTGTGTAGTTCCTTTGGACCCAATAAACTTTCTTGACTAACTGAATGTCCCTTACGATAACGGGCCCCGTCTTTATATGATGTGTAGGTGAATGATTCACGATTTTTCCGATAAGTATTACAGCTTCGCCCGACTCATCATCCTTCACTTCGTGAAGACGGCGTGATTTTTCGGGGTTGATGTTCGCATGCGCCGGCGCTACACCTGCTGCAGACTACGGTGGCTGGACAAACACGGCGAGCTCCCACGGTGCTTCGACCTTAAAAAACAGCAGGTGTCCAACAAAAATTTGCAGGATCGAGGCGATGAAAAGTTTTACCGGCCATTTGGAGAAGTTGTCAGACCATAGGTGCGAATGTATGAATGATTACTAATGCCAAAATTCAATACCATTGAGGTACGGAAATAGTACGTTCCCCGGATCATATCGTTAGACTAGATTGCGACTACACCAGATGGCGCCTAAGGATGCCATGAGACGCTGGTGTCAAAACAATATTGAATGCTGTGAATCTGGTTTATGAAAGAGGCGGCCATTGTGTGATTTACAAAGGGAAGGGCATATACCGTACAACACACTAAATAATCAAGGACGTGAAGCTGGAATATAACTTCAAAAGACATTTCAAGGTATATTTAAATAGGATCACCTTCGTGTTGAAACCAACAGTCGGCCAAACCAAGGCAATCGTATCGGAGTTTTGCAAGTGAATCATGTGACAATTTCTCACACCAAGATTCTTCACTACAACGCATAGGGCAACGCCATCAAACGAAAAGAATAACGTAAATTCGATGTAAAACTATTAGCCAAATAAGCATGATTGTACGCATTATTGTGAAGTTGCAACAAAAATTAGGTGCATAAAGCCGTTTGAATAGCAAGAAATACACAGTAACGAACAGAAGACCAAATGCTTCCTAGGAACGTAGATCTTATGGGACGATGTATGATTTGACTTTTTGTAGGCAAGCACTGACGTTTTTCGCAGGATGGTTAAGCGATTTCACGTGGGCTGATGCACTAAAACGCGAAGCACAGTGGCATAAGGGATGACGCCCTTCAGCAGTCAGAGCGCTCACTTGCACCGACAGTCTCTTGAGCTACACGGCCTTGGAATGGCGCTGGCATAAAGTGAAAATGCAAAAAATTGAAAACAAGAAAAAATAAAATTGAAAAATACTAGAAACTGAAGACATGTTGTTTCAACAGCGTGTTCCGGGTTATGACCCGACGGGCTAATGATCGGCCCAAAAACCCAAAAAGCGCCGTGACAAAAACCGGAAGGGCTGGTTAAAAGATTGTACTTGCCAAAAATATCCATAGATTTTCCCCCAAACTCTCTCATCTATACTATGATCCTAAACGCTATAACTAGTAAGCTGAGTAAGCGATTGATTTTTCTAAAAAAAAACAAAAAAACAAGACCTTCATAGCAGCAGACGGGCCAAAAACGGAACCAGGTGGCGGCTTGTAGACATTTGGCCAAATGCACTTGCCCCGCGCCTTGCCGTTTCAATTCTTCAGTTTCAACAACGTATGCTCTACCCTATGCTATTTGGACCGCTTTGCTATCATTATCTCGGTAAATACTTTCGTGTAATTAGATTGCTACAGAGCTGGACTAAAAATAAGCAGTAGTTTTCTTGTTTTAGGGTTCAGCCAATGACATTAGTGAAGCTTGTTAAATACTGGTTGCTTATCTAATGGTCTCACCGAGAACAGAACGAGAGTAAACGCTGTTTTTCAGACATATCGCAATACAACACGAACTCTCTCAGAGTCAAGTTAGTTAAACCATTTATCTCGGCAAATGCAATGACGGAATAAGTCAACCACAAAAAAATAAAATAAAGCTGGAAGTAGAAATAAAATACCGACGCCAGCTGCTTCACGCCGCAACGGACAGACATAGAAGCCATGACTTAAACTATGTAATGAGATAATTCAGCTACAAAGAGCAAGAGGGCAGGGACATACGAGGTGATAGTAGGCCAGGTTGACTTACGATTACGAGTGGGAAAGCAGAGCTGTGAGGACAGTATGGAGAGAAGCACGTACCACAACGCAGACTAACAAATAAATGAGTTTATATTCTCGCAGTCGCATGCCTGCATGTGCTGTATCATCATCCCAATGAAACTACACAAAATACAGAGACGATAAGGGCTCAGCGAGTGCACAGGGAAAACAGATCATTGGGACAAGGTTGCGATTTTATTCGGAAGGTGGGATGCCTACACGTGCCTCACCGCTGGTTTAGATAAAATATACGCTTCAGAATTTTTCGCATTTGCTGTCATATCACTCATATAGTGTTGGAGAATAAATACCTTATAGAGAACAATACAAACATTTGGTCGTCTTTTCGCTTTATTATTGTTTAACGCTCACAGTTGTTTAAGCTCAGATTACAAAGGTGCATTATTGCCGCTTTCATTCGCCGTTAGTGGTAGTTTGGACGTTCCCTGTGCATCATCACACAAAAGGGCGTTTCATGGCCAACACTTCATCTCAGTTCACCCTTTGTTCGAGTTTATAAGCACATGACCGTGATGCGCGTTTACGCATTGGTTGCAAAGTTTATACAACAATTATGAAGACGCGTGCAGTATCTCGTAAAATGAGTGTAGCATAGCAGAGAACTAGGAACTAGGACGTATTAAAACATGCGGTGAAGGTAGGTAAATGAACAAGACATAGAGATAGTATACATCTTTGAGATAGGTCTTTTGAAATGTAAGCAAAATCACACTTCTGTCGTCTTCATTTCGGCGCTGTCTATTTCAAAGATGCGTGACCAATTAGAACTGACCCAAAATATTGATTCTTCAAGAACACTATGTTTGTAATAACGGTAAAGAAAGCATATGTTTTCAATGCAATATTTGATACTAAGTAGGGCTTTATGGCGCAAGGGCCTTGGGGAGCCAAAGAACGCCATTTCTGTTTATAGAATATTCACAAGTCACACTGATATTCAGGTCAGGAATATATATCAGCTTGCACTGCATGATGCATCAAAAGGTGGATGTGGTCAAAATATACATTGTATACGTGCGCATTATGTTTCCCTGGCTGAGCTGGCTTATGTAACGCAATAATCAATTCCAGCAGATTAATAAACGTGTGCGTCGCCAGTGATATCTGATTTAAATGTTGCCCCGCTGTGGTGGTCTAGTGGCTAAGGTGCTCGGCTGCTGACCCACAGGTTGCGGGATCGAATCCCGGCTGCGGCAGCTGCAGTTTCATTGGAGGCGAGATTGCTGTAAGCCCGTGTGCTCAGATTTGGGTGCACGTTAAAGAACCCAGGGCGGTCGTAATTTCCGGAGCCCTTCACTACTGTGCCTCTCACAATCATATGTTGCTTTTGGGACGGTAAACACCACATATCAATCAACCATTATGATTTATCTATTATTCTGAAAAAAATATAAACATCCTTGGTTTTTCGTAGGTTTCAGATGCTATGCCATAATAATCACCAATAAAATGTCGCTCTCTGACCACAATTTACGGGCGACGCAATAAATGCGGTAGCAACAAAACGGGATGTTATGCGATGGACGTACGGCAAGCAGACAGAAGCACGAGACGCGCTACAAAAGCACAAAGAGCGCACGGAAAGAAGACAGATTCTATTAGCACAATCTAACAAAGTGCACAGCTCGACACCTTACGCACTGCTCAAACAGAAATGAAAAACAAAACGTACGCACAGGTATAGAAAAATTGAGCGCGTACAAGTGCGACAGTTTCTACTCCACTGTGTCTTAACAGCACACTCATTTCGTAAACGATGCCTCTGCAGCGAGGAAAGTCACCTTTATGCACTCTGTAACCCATGAGGCCGAAAGCACACGACGTGAAAACTGCCCCGAACAAAAGATAAGCGTGGGCGCTTACACAGGCACGGGCCACCCCGTGAGCCCCAAGTCTACCTCTATCAAAACATCTCAATATTCCCGACCATGCATTCGACAAACTATCAGTAACGCTTTTAGAGACGGTATTTAAATCAAATCGAGAACGTGAACAACGAGAGTCCTACCTTATCCACCGATTTAACACCCACGATAGAGGAATTAATGAGAATCCTGGAACACTTGCAGCAATAAAGCATTAGAAAACAATAACGGCAATAATGAAAATAGTTACTGAGTTCACTGCACTGCAGCTGCGAAGGGCACTGGACAACTCAAAACAATTACAAGTGTAACTACTCTTCTTAAGTGCAGCTGTCCTCTATTTTCTGTTTTATTTTACTACCCAATCAATTGTGCCATGCATGACATGCCCAACAGCAACCCTGTGCACAGCCGGGAGGCCCCCACTGCACGCGTAATCCAGAAGCGGGAGAGAAATTCGCATTGCGCCCGCTTACCAGCCTCTGCCGCAATGTGCGGAACCCCTCTTTCTACGACGAAATGTTGACGGGACCCCGAGTAGTTAAAGGCTTAAAACTTTCTAAAATGCCCACTTACCAGCCTCTGCCCCAATACGTGGTACCCCTCTTTCTACAACGAATTGTTAACTGGGCTCCGAGTAGTTAAAGGCTTAGAACTTCCTAAAAAAGGTCTTTTTTGCCCCACACCGAACCGCCAGTGCCAGGAGGCACCGTCTGGTCGGGAAGAATGCGTTAGTGAAAGGAAGCATACACAGACCACTGACATCATACAGGTGAAGGGGAGAAAGGGGAGAGCGATGAAGGGGGAAGTGGAAGCAAGAGTGGAAGGGGGGCGCCCGAGGGGAGTCCACCTTATATTCTTTTTTCCTCTTTTTTTCTTTTTTCTTCTTTTTTTCTTTTTTCTGTCTTTTTATGTTTCCTTCCCCTCTGATTTGAGATTGTATAAAGCTGAGCACCAAAAAACTTTACCTTTAATCCTGATAAAGGCCAGACTCTAGGCCGAAACGTCGAAATATACCACGTTTTGACCGCCCACGGAGGATCTATTGGACTATATGCAACACTACGGCTACTCAACCACCATGCCTGCCTATATATATATATATATATATATATATATATATATATATATATATATATATATATATATATTCACCGGGTCGTGACGTGTACGAAGAGAGCAGACTCCAGGTCGTGGAAGAAACCGTTTCTTAGGGCCAAACTGCCCACTCAAAAATAAAGTAAGACACTGGCACTGATAGGGGCGAACGCTGCGTCGGCCTTCGATCAACTGTCAAGCGGCGAAACGTGTAGGCATTTATGCACTTGCCATCGAATATTCTAGCTTTATCACTAGTGGCGAATGTTGCAGAATAATCTGTAATGTTCACAAAGTGGGCGTATCTTTAACAAAATGACGTAGTGCCACCCAGAAGTTTCTTGGACAGTGTAAGCGTGGTTTGCGCTGAGAATTGTTGGCAGTGAAACGATGGGATAAAAAAACTTGAGAACGGAGCGTGGCACTACTCTCCTCTGAGAAAGTCATTGTCCCGATGCTTAATAGAATATACGAGAGCAAATTAACGCAAAATATAAAGAAAACAAAAAGTACATCGAATAGGCATAACCAATAGGCAGAAACAACAAATAACACAAACATTATGTTCCTTAACGCATATGCAACGGTTTGAAGCACACGACATGAAAGACTTAGGTTGTGCAAGGCGCCATTGAGAGTTCATAATGCCGTCGGGTATAACCTTGTAGTCGAGTGCGCCGAGACGTCGAACTACCCCATACAGTCCGAAGTGTCATCGCAATAGTTTATCGCTCAGTCTTCGTCGGCGTATCGGCATTCATACCGAAACGTTGTCACCTGGCTGGTATTGTACGTTGCTTCGTCGAAGATTGTAACGGTGGCTGTCCAACATCTTCTAATTTTTCATGCGCAGGCGAGCGAGTTCTTTGGCCCACTGGACGTAGACCGTCTCATCGATGTTTTCTTCGTTGCTGACATTGGGTAACACGGCATCGAGCATTGTGACTGGGCTCCTTGCGTACACCAGCTTATACGGCGTCATCTGCGTCGTTTCTCGGATGGCCGAGTTGTACGCGAAAATCACGTACAGGAGGATTGGATCCCACGTCTTGTGCTAGACGTCGACGCACCTGGCCAGCCTATCGGCGATGGTGTTGTTGAGACGCTCGGTGAAGCCATTGGTCTGCGGATGGCACGTGGTAGACCGGCGGTGACTTGTATGGCTGTACCTCAAGTGGCCTGAGTTAGGTCTGTTGTAAAGGCCGTACCGCCGTCTCTGATGAGTACTTCTGGAGCTCCGTGACGCGAGACAAGGTTCTTGATGAAGAACTTTGCTTTCTAGGTAGCATTGTCTTTAGGAATAGTCCAATTGTTTCGGCGAAGCGGACGAAGTAGGCCATAGCTACGACGACGCATTTGTTTCCGGAATTCAACGTGGGGAACGGCCCCAGTAAGTGCATGCCTATTTGATGAAATGGCAGGTGAGGTGGCACATAAGGCTGGAGAAGTCCGGCTGGCTTAGTTGACGATGTCTTTCGTCGTTGACAGTCTCGACATGTCCGGACATAACGAGTGGCGTCGGCGGTGAGTCGTCGCCAGCAATACTTCTCCTGTATTTTCACGAGTGTATGGGAGACACCGAGGTGTCCAGCCGCCGAGTCGTCATGTAGAGCATCCATGACTTCTGGACGCAATGCTGAAGGTACCGCAAGGAGGCAGTTGGCGCAATGTGGTGAAATGTTTTATTTTATTTATTTTATTTATTTATTTATTTATTTACAGATACTGCTGTCTCATGTTTGAGACATTGCAGGAGTGGTTACAATAAACGAAAAAAAGTTACAATTAAATAAAAAATATAAAAATTGCATAATTAGACACCTGTTCAACAAACAATAAATGATCAAGTAAAAGGAACCACTGCAGAATTAAGAACATCAATTTACATAATTGGACACTTGTTCAACAAACAGCGCATGCGGTAGTCGTTTCAAAGTAGCGTCCAGATTATTCCAAGTGTCAACTGTGCACGGAAAAAAAGAGTATTTATAACAATCAATAACACATCTGAATGGCACAATATTCAACGGATTGTATCGGCGAGTCACCTGGGTGGGATGATTGGTGAACGAAATGGGTGTGGCTATGCGGACGGACTTGTGCACGATGTTATGTAGCATGGTAAGCCGATCACACATACGTCTGTGTTCTAAACAGTTTAGTGATAAAGCACTGTAGTGCTCAGGAGGGGAGAAATCACGGTCATAACGGTTAACAATGAATCTTATCGCTTTTCGCTGGATGGCCTCAAGTTTGTTTATGTCAATTGCAAGATGTGGTGACCACACAACAGACGCATATTCAAGAAGAGGCCTGACCAGTGATTTGAAGGCTATAAGCTTGCATTCCCTTGTGGCGCCCTTTAGCGTTCTTCTTAAGTAACCTAATTTCTTTAGCGATTTTGCAGAAATAAGGTCGATGTGTCTGTGCCACTTCAAGTTTGGAGAGAATACAACACCAGAGATACTTAAATTCTTGAACTTTTTCCAGTATGTGATTGGAGTCGCCATAACTAAATTGCAATGGCTCCTTTTTATTTGTAAAAGTTATTGTCACAGTTTTCAGAAAATTAAGCTCCATTTGCCAAGTTCTACTCCATTCGCAAAAGGAAGAAAACACATCATTCAACAAAACTTGGTCAGCGATGCTACGTACACTGGAATACAATACACAGTCATCGGCGTATAGGCGAAGCTTAACTGGAGTGTTAATGACAACCTGAGTGACATCATTAATGTAAATTATGAATAAAAGGGGTCCCAAGACAGAGCCTTGTGGAACACCTGAGAAAATATGAGCTTGTGACGACTGTTCATGGTTGTAGCGAACAAACTGACTCCTCAAATACAAATAATCTGTAATCCAATCAAGTAATTTGTCAGCATTTGGGCCTGTAAGAAGGTTACCAAGTTTGAGCAGAAGTTTTTTATGACATACCTTATCAAAAGCTTTGCAGTAATCAATAAAAATGGCATCGACTTGTTCGTGGTTATTAAGCTGATGAGGCGATGTCATGTTTAAATTCGATCAATTGTGTGACAGTCGAAAAACCACTGCGGAAACCATGCTGATGCTCTGAAAGGATACTGTTGTCAGTTAGGTATTGAATTATGTGCTTGTGAATGATGTGCTCGAGTAGCTTGCAGCACGTGGATAATAATGAGATTGGTCTGTAGTTAGAAATTATTTCCTTCTTACCCGATTTGAAAATAGGAACAACATTAGCGATCTTCCAAATTCGTGGGACCCGTCCGGAGTCAAGCGATTTCTGGAATATAATTATGAGGTATCGTGCACACCATTCAGAATACCTTTTCAGAAAAGCGTTAGGGATACCGTCCGGGCCAGCACTTTTAGTAATATCTATGTTGAGTAAGAGATTACGAACTCCAGAGCAACTTAACTCAATATCCGAAATAGCTACCGATACAGAGGGTGCGACAAAAGAAGGAACTTTACCGTTATCAGTGGTAAAAACAGACTTAAAATAACTATTAAAGGCCTCCGAGATCGTCTGAGCATCTGAACATATTTCGTTTTCAATAATTAAAGAGGAGGTTCTCCTGGAGGGTGGATTAATTGTCTTCCAAAATTTGATCGGATTTTCCCCAATGAACGTTGACAGCGTGTTATTGTAATAGAAATCTCTAGCTTCGTGCATTTTATTTCTGAGTGTTGCCTTTAACGTACACAAAGTGAACTGGTGGTTTGGATTAGAGCGGCATCAGCGACGTAGTCGCTTTATGCGGCGAATAAGCTGTATTATTTCTCGGTTATACCATGGGTGTTTAGGATTGCGCTTCACGCATTTGTTTGGAACAAATTTAGATATGCAGTCAGACACAATCGTGCCAAAGTGTTCCACCAACTCATTTACACCACAACTGTTGCTAGAAAGAAGAAAATTTGCATAAGAATCTGCTAGCAGGGAAAGTACGCCTTCATCGTTGGCACGTGAGAAATCAGTAAGAACTTTGTATTCTGGTTTCTTAAGTTCGTAGTGAATAGAAAATTGGACAAAGACTGCATTGTGATCCGAGATACCTTCTACAACCTCGCACTCTGAATCATCATTCAAAAGGTCAGCTGTAACAAAAACAAGGTCCAGGATTGAACCACCCCTGGTGGGACTTTGAACAACTTGAGTAAAATCATGGGATACAGCGAAGTCAATCATTGAATTACAGAGAACTTTGTCACGGCCGGTCGTGGTGAAAGACTCCCAGTTAATGTGGGGTACATTGAAGTCCCCGCATAGGATCAGTTTGCTGTCAAGTAGTCTCTGCTTAACGATATAGTCCGTGATTGCCGATATGCAATGGTCATCTTCACTTGGTGGCCGGTAAACAGTTCCAATCACTATAAACACGCCGCATACCCTGATCTTGCACCTGACAGACTCTGTTTCGAGGAGATCAGGCAGTGTTGTATATTCAATGTCGTTTTTGATAAAGAGCGCAACGCCACCACCTCTACCAGTCGACCTGTCTTTTCGAATATCCTCGTCAAGTTTTTCTTGACGAGGATACCAATTCGCAAGTACAACGACCCCTGTCCTCGCTTCAGTACCTTTGAAACTTTGCCGTCTAGGAACTCCACAAGACCCACGGTTTCAGGTTTGGCACGCTGTCGTTCTGCACAATAATTGACGCTTAAGCTTTTCAGAAAGCAGTCGCTATCACAACGGCAGCTTTGCCCTCATGGTACTCCACAAGACTTTTGATTTCAGGGTTGGCACGCTGTCGCTCTGCAAAATCATCGACGCTTAAGGTTTTCATGAAGCAGTCGCTATCTTCGTTGTTGTACTGCGGTGGTTAAATAGGGGAGCGAGACATGCTCTTATACCAAATTTGGTACTAAAGGATGCGAATGAAAGACGAAGGTATGATACTGGTACAAATATGATATACATGAGATGCGTGTCATGTAACAACATGACTACATGTTACACTCATGATGCGCTCGCGGCCGTTTCGCTAGCTTCACATAAGACAAATTTGGTATTACGTGACGCCAATGGATGACGAAGGTATGTAGCTGGTGCAAACATGATAATCATCAGATGCTTGTCATGTCGGAACATGACTGCCACCATCAAGGCGCCAATACATCTCGACTTGGCGCAGTGCGCGTGCTCGCCGGCCTTCATTTTGTAGCGTCACGCCGTCGTTGCCACGCCAGGCTCCAATCTTGCCATATACTCGCAGGCGCACTTCGCGCTGCGTTGCTTTGAGGCATGCGCGTTTTGGCGCGTCCGGTGACCCTCCGTCACCAAAAAAGAGAGACGCAGTGTTGTCTGGGTAACGCATCGGCTCGAAATAGAGCACGTCACATTTCGCGCCGGTTACCGTCGGGCCGCGCCGACGGACGCTGGTCTGGTCGCGTCTGGCGTCAGGCTATAGGGTGCTCGCATTTTGCTAACGTAGCGTCGCTGTGCCCAGCGTGAATGCATGTCTACGCTACATTGGAGTATATTGGGCCCTTCATGAAGCGCTCGTTGCTGTTTTGAGCTCCACATATACCAAATTTGGTGTTATGTGACGTCAATGGTTGACAAAACATACGACTGGTGCAAACATGATAATCCTGACACGTGTGTCATGTAAGAACATGACAAGATAGCACGCTCATAGCGTGCTCGCGGCCATTTCGCTAGCTCCACATACGCAAATTTTGGTACCACGTGACTTTAATAGATAACGAAGGTAAATGACACATCGAAACATGATAATCTTGACACGAAAGTCATATACGGCATTATTTAAAAATACCTCTTCCTCGTAACGTTGTGCTGATTTTAAACCCACATATCAACATTTATCATTCGTGCTTCCCATATCATCAATTTCGCTGTACGTGGGGTCTGCCAATATTTTCTTTGTCGCTGTTTTGCCCTTCTCATCCATGTCAAAAATAAAGAGGCCCACGAGTGTGTTTGTTTGACGGTGAATACACAACTCACTTTGCTGGGAAGAAATTTTCGTGTGCAAATCACACGAGGAAAAAGACAACTGCATGACTGCATGCAAATGAGACCTGCTCTTCTGTTATATTCAATGCATAGTTGTGCTTCATTGTATTGAGCGGCAACGTTTTTCTATGTAGAGGCAGTGCTGAAAAGTTAAGGACAAAAAATTCACAGCATAACCACGGAATTACTGGTGGTGAGTGGAGCAAAACGTCCATCAGTTCATCCGTTCGTGCTTGCTTCCGTCCGTATACGCTACCATACGTGCGTCCATTCATGTATTCATCCATCTGTCGATCCGTCTATCCGTGATTGAGTATGTCCGTGCGTCCATCCAGTGAACACTCCAAGTACCACCATCTCCCATTTCGCATCCCCTGCGGCACATAACCGTAGAGTGGGTATGTGTCACCGCTGGCTACCTACTACTACTACTAATGCATAGGAGAATTTACAGACACACGCCATAAGGAGCTTCGCCTCTAAAAAACTGGACTGCACAAAGACCATATAACAACTAAATTTACTGAAAAGAAAAAAATATATTTCGTGGATTACACATAAAAAGCGCATCTAATACCCGAATTTACTGTAACGAAAAACAAAAAGAAGCGTTTGTCTTTTTGTTTCAATAATTGTGTTGTGAGATGCGTTTTGTCTTTGTAGTCTAGTTTTTTTAGTCTTTAGCTTTACAGTGCTGTTTTTACCGACACTATGTTCAAACTAACCCGCTCACAAGCATTTCAGAATGCAACGCTTTTGCTGAGGTTAACGTTATGGACTGCGAACTCAGGTCGATTATGGCACAGTGCTGACTTACGAAGCCCATCGCAAGTATGACATTTCTGTGGCACTGCTGTAGATTAAAAAGACGATGGAATAAACCCGGTTATTCATTCTGATTCTTGCTGTGGACTCCAGATTGTTTTATCAAATGACCTCCAGTGGTCCGGATTTCGCGACCTTGCCAAGCAGTGTTCACTTTCATCAACTTTGCTGTAAAAAGCTCTGAAACGACGAAGTAGATGGCAAGGTGACATGTTTGGGTGCAAATAACACAAAAACAGGTAAAAGAACACATAAGGACAAGCACCAGTCGCTTGTGCTCATCCTTGTTTGTTACTTTACTTGTGTTTTTGTTATTTGCGGTCAAAGGACGTCATTAGGCAAGTACCAACTAGGCCACCAATCAGTACAGATTTCATGAGTTGTGACGTTGTAGCCGTCAAACATTACGCCTAGGTGAATAGTTTGTTGTCTTGCAATGCGGTTGTGTCCTGGCGTCGGATCACGGCTGTGCTGGCTTTCACAGCTGCTTCCACATGGCATCATCAGTTCTTTTTCCTGCAGCGAAGTTTGAACTGCATGGCTACATCCTGTCTTCATCGTAGTTTTCCGATTTCATCGCGACGTTGTCAGTAACGTTGGCGGAGGATCGTTAATGTTAGATCGCTCAGCAACTGCACCTCCTTCGGTGTACTCTTAGTTTGTCGGATGTGGGCTAGGCGACTGTTTCCAGAATCAGCCAGTGTACGGCCGGTGATGAGGCGATGACTTGTAGCGTCAGGGTGATTGTGAACGGGAAGATCCTCGGGGTATCACCTGCACTCCGTCGAGGTAATCGGTGATGTCATGTGGTATTTCACTCTGCTATTAACGCTGTGCGTCGATGACAGCGGTGGTATGTGTGGCAAACTTCCCCGCCGTTGTAGCGAAGGGCCGGTAGTCGGCGGAACGCCACAATTCAGTTTTCCTCGAAGCATTGAGCTGGCCTGTCGGTGAATGGTATGACATCAGTAGCGGCGGTGTGTGGCGGCGGAACAGTGTTAGTGGAGTCTCTTCACGTGGAAGCAGAGGGAGAGTGTAGCCTCGCGCTCCAGCAGCGTAACTCACTGTTTACTGCTGGGGCTGTTGTGGTTCAGTGGTTCACTAGTGACGGCTATACTTCTTTTTGAATGATATCTGCGATTGAATCCGATTGAACGTGTGGTTAGGGCAAGCAGCTTGCGCAATTACTTCCTGAGGATCAATTGTGTCATTTCGCTCTGGTCATTGTAGCCTAGGGCCTGTACACCTACACTTTCTGAAGTCGGACAATGATTTCACTATTGGGTGAGCCTTTCGAGCGTCTTCTCAAACGTTGTTGTTTCCAACACAAGTTCTTCTACACGACTTGCTGCATTACGCGTCAGCCCCACAAAGAGCTCCTGCTTCACTCCTCGCATGATAAAGCGAACTTTTTTTACTTCAATCACGGTTTGATCTGCATGGTGGGACAGATTGGTCCTTTTGGTGATTGGCTCCGCGAATAATTCGACGTTTTGTTTGGTAGCTTAATGCCGGTTTTGTTCAGAGACTGAGCCCTCCCTCTCCTCAACACATTCATCAAAGTGGCTTGAAACGTGGTATGAATGTTGTTCCAAGCTGTAAAATGTGCTTTTGGTTTTAAATGCATGCCCTATTCACGTCCTTCAAGGCGAAAAACATGTGCTGAAGCTTGTCTTGGCGAATCTATTTGTTAATAGCGACGACAAGGTAGTACGCCTCAAGCCAGGCTTCTGAGCCTTCACCCTATGAGCGGCAAAAAATTAACAGCTCCCTGGGTTGCCGTAAAAGAAGGGGTGCCGATGGTACAGAGTCTGCCATTGTCACTGCAGTTGAGGCCAGGGTCTTGGTCTGCCTGGTGTTTTCAGGTAGAAGCCGGAACTCTGGAGGTAGACTTTGCTCCTTGCGGTTTGCTTGCTACTCGGGGTTGGCGGCGGTGTCTTTTTTCACGTGAGTGGCGTTCACTGCTTGACGGGGGCATTTGATACACAAAAAAAGCATCTCCTCCACCAGATGTAGCGTGGTCGTGATGCTGATGAAGGCATCCGATTGTATGTGCAAGATTAACATTTACTTGGCTGAACGTGTGGCAGGTAAACGATAAGGCAGATTACTGGAATACACACTAGCACTGATGGGGACGAATGTAACGCAGACTGTCGATGAACTGATCACCATCTGGATGCACCTTGTTCAATACATCACGCATCGAAATCTACAGTCTTATAATAAAGGTGGTTCTGCAATGCCTGAAACAAGCTTGAGGGCTCGCGTCTCAGGCACAACATTAATAAAATAATGCACTACGATCGTGAAGCTTCTGGAAAACTAAAGCACGACCTGTGCCGAGGATTGATGACAGCCTTTGTATGTATAAGCCGAATAGAGCAAAACTCCAACAACAAATGCGCGTGACAATAACCTATTGAATGCAGTGGGTCTTTTGATACCCCTGGTAATTAAAGAAAGGGACTAGAAACATTCGTGGATGAAATATTGGTGCTGTCAGAAAGCAGACGGGCATTAAATTTCACAATCAAGGTATTTTACTTCTTTTTAGGAGAGTTCTACTGACGGTGTGGTTACGCACGTACCCTACAACTTCGCTATCCGTGTGGCTCCTGTATTTCTCTTGCTAGAGCATCGCCATGCATGCCTATAACATTGAAACATTTGTATAAGTGCCCGCTTTTTTAAACCCTAAAGCGCAAGCGTCGACCGCCTATTCGGTATGCGGCGATTCACGCAGCAATGTGGCGAAAGTAGCTGGAATACGTGCATGTCTGTTATGAAAAGTCTTGTGAAGGTGTAATCTGCTAGGCTGTTTTGGAAAACGGGCACCAGGACCCCAGGAAAAGGCGTTTGCATACTCGGAGTTTAATTCCGGTGCGTTCAGGCTAAAAAATTGGGCGGTTGTACACTCGCTCATAATGTGCACTGTCCCTTCACTCTACTTCCTTAAAGTTCCCCGTCAGGGATATTACATGAGGGGTGGTTTTCATTAAAACCATACAATGATGCTTTTAGTGGCTTCGGAGAGCATATATGGAATAATCATGTGAGAAATAGCGTGAGGAACCAGTCTTTGGCTGCTCGTGTAAAAGAACAGGCTTCGAATGTTGTGATACGGGTGCGTGGTAGTGCGACTTGAAGCGAATGACCAGTGCGATAAGATATGTGGGGAGAGGGCGATATGTACGGTTGATGATTCAGTGAACTGAAATACAACACTTGAAAAAGAGAGAAGACGGCAATCTGTCGGCGAGAAGCAAGAGTTTCCACTTCTGATTCTGCCTTCAAAGATGAGATGCTGATATCATATGATTATGCAGAGTGAATGAACCTGGCAGCCCGATTTCGAAATAATTTAAGTTCATTTATAATGTATATGAGAGGGCGGGCTCCAGATGAAAGATGCTAATTCGGGCTTGGATGTGACTGATGATTTATAAGCAAGCACGTTTGGATGTCGTCATCTCGTCATATCCAGAATATCCACAGTGTATTGGCAACGTGACCACAAGTGGATACATGCATGCTTCATTGTCATAGTGCTTATTTAAGATTTTCTGCAATACAGTGACCCGTTCATCCCACTGTTTCTCGCATGAACACCACCGCGAATAAATTAATTGTTTCATACACTCGACGAACTGCTTAGCATGCCTGAGTGAACATACACCTGGTCGACTATTCCTACTATTAAACGAGCCCAGAAAACCACCTCTACACTCGCACGTTTTCCAGGTTTTGTGACACCTGGTGATGATAGGGCATCGCATCAAGGCTTTCCTTTTGTCTTTGTTGAACTGACTCTCAGTTATCTCAAGTTCCAAGGCTATTCTCTCAGTTTCCTGTAGAACAGACCATAGGTCCGGAAGCAGGGTTTCGTAGAGTGACTGTTCGTTCCTTAAAGCTGCGTTCCATGATGTGTTTACAACACGTTTTAAAAACGTAAAAAATACAATGAACAACGGCTCTTTTCATTAATTTAAAATGACCTGAAGTGTAAGAGAAGTTGGGTTCGCAAGTTTGAGGTTTGTATGACCGGCACAAATCAGGAAGCGGGATATGAAGTGAAATGTTTAAATAATAATTATTGTCAATACCCGGTGCTTCACCATATAAAACCGAGGTACTCAAGAAATGTATAGTGAATATTAAAAACAGCTGTTTGATTTAGAGGTTGTCGCAATGTAAAAATACAAAACCACCATGAACAATTCCTAAAGTGCGGCACGAATCTGGCTTTTTCTAAATGCTCTTGCAACGACGATAGTTATAGCGCGAGAACAAAACGACGACACAGAGACAAGAAGGACACTAAGGACACGAGCGCTTCGTGTGCTTCTTGTCTCTGCGTCGTAGTTTCGTTCTTGTGATATAACAATCATCATGCCATAATATGTAGCCCAAGCTGCCACACGCCTTTGCAACCTTTTGTCATGTATGACAAGAAACATATCGCAAAAATTTGGCGCGAAGCACGGGCTGATACATATCTCATAATTTCGGGTGTACATTACTACCTCCTATTCTTTGAACGTGAAAGAAAGATCTCAACAGTTGCTGGAGGTTTCGGGGCTGCGGCAAGTTGCGACCCCTCAGGGAAGACACCGACAGAGACTAGAAGCAACCTTTACAGCCCACCGCCAGTGGCTTCCGACCGCATCTCACGAGATTGCCCGTGGCTCTCGTCTTCTAAGAACGCTCGTAGCCAACGAGCATTCCGATAAGCTAAAAAAAGCCCTTGCAGAAATTGCACATTCCTTCTGAAAGGCTTCATGCCATGGATCTCTACGTGGTTGCTCACTACCGAGATTATTTCAGTTTGGAGAATCATGTAATAAGTAAGCTAGACGTCAATTGAAAACCCATGGAACTCCTTAGCGTGGTCGCGATTAAAAATGGAATGAGTTCTTCCGAATGCTTATTCCAGAAGGCTCAGAAATTCATAACACACTTAGTTTTGTTCCATATACTTAGCAACATGCTTATGCAATTTCCGTCTACCAGAACAGATTGTACAGAATTGCTATTTGCGTTATAGGTTTTTACAGTGAAAACATTTCCAGGCTGTGCTTGTCATTGATCTCAATTGCAGAAATGGTTGATCTGACGAGAATGACGGTCAACCTTGTGAACGGCACATATGTTGGAATAAGATAGGCAAACACCAGGATAAAAACTCGAGGCACACATGATGATGTTGCAGGCTATGTGTGTAAGCTCACCCTCAGTATCAGTGTCCCCATCTCTCAAAAGTAGGTACCCTGACAGTGAAGTCGGACGCGTGTCTGTTTCTGCTGGCACTAATATTTCCTACGCCTCTGTTTCAGCTTCGTATATATGCAAAGTAACATGTAAATGTCAGATGATTCTCTTTCGAGGTAAATCTGTACGCGCGCCGTCATCTAAAATTTGAGAATGTCTGCAAAGTTTGCTCTAGCTGTGTGACTTTTATTCTTACAGCTGTTTAGTCTCGTAATTCGGCTTCACGGTTTTTACCTGCCAGAATCAGACATAGCTCTCCACCACTTGTGATACCTCACGGCCCGACCTATCGTGATGTTGCTCTCTTATAATACTACGCAACATTATTTTATTTTCCTGATTATTCTTTTTCAGACTTGCCATTCATTCACAGTCACTCATTTCAGATTCTCATTCAACTCCTGAGTTACCTCTCTGGTGATTGCGGCAATTGCCTACGTAAAAATATGCTACGATCGGCTGAGTATCAAAATTATTGAATCACCTTCGGACATCCAAATATTTAGCACATCACAGATAAAATCTACCCCTACACAATGTCTTTTTCATAAGCTGCACTGCAGCTTTCTACACTTTAGTGACCTGTTTTTTTTAAGCAACTGCTCTTCTAGTCACCTGTCAAACTACCTCAGTCTTCGAAAAATTCAAGCTCCTACCAGTTCGTTCAACAACTCCATCTTGTCAATAGCTATTGCAGTACGAAATTGTTCATCTGAATCCAGCACACTTCGTAACGTACTATTAAATTTATTGAGTGCTCATGTGTAACAGATTCAGATTTTTTGTCTATTTGTATTTTATTTTTAGTGCATAATATTTCACGTGTATTACAACTTTTCAGATTCTTGCCTGTTTCTTTGTCAATTATTCTTTTTTGCTTTATTTATGATTGTTCGAGCGTTTTCTTTTTCTTGTGTATGCAAGCCTATATGTGATACCCCAAGAGGGGTCTTTAAGGATAACTAAATGAAGATGATGGCGACAAACATGCTTATTGACAACGGGGCTTCTCATGACCCAGAGCATATTTCGCCTACCTAATAAAAAGAGTTCTCTTACAACACTTTCCATAAAATGAAAAGGCTGCTGGAAGCCGTCACTATTTTATACACTCATTTCAAATATTACTTTTCGGTAAAACACCCCATGCATCACAGTTCCGGGGGGTGACTTAGGGCACCCCGTCCCGTTGGTTACGAGTGTAGTAAAAAAAACCGAAGTTGGTTTTTTCCGTGCCTACCATCCTGATACGGTCACGTTAAAACAAGTATGACTCTTATGGGTCTTTCCACTCAGAAACACTGTAAAAAAACCCTGCTTATAAGTCCTGGTGCCAATGACGGTTTTGAATGTAGCGCCTGTGTCACGTGTTTTTCTCGTGTGCTTGTTTAACCATTACACTTTTGTAAAGCGATGACATATCATCAAACTTAAGGTTTAACCATTCTGATTGGAAGCCTCAACTTCCCAGCGTTTCCATGATACAGGAACACTCGCAGGAGCAAGTTGTTCTATATTTTCTACCACAAAGCTTTATGATTTAATGCCCTTTCTCCGTATTAAAAGTGTCTAGTGGCTAAGGTACTCGGCTGCTGACCCGCAGGCCGCGGGTTCAAATCCCGGCTGCAGCGGCTGCATTTTCGATGGAGGCGGAAATGTCGTAGGCCCGTGGGCTCAGATTTGGGTGCAGGTTAAAGAACCCCAGGTGGTCAAAATTTCCGGAGCCCTCCACTACGGCGTCTGTCATAATCATATGGTGGTTTCGGGACGTTAAACCCCACAAATTAGTCAATCAATCCGTAGTAAAAACTTATAATGTAGCCACACAACGTTCTTACAGCACAACGCATTCATTGAGAGTGAGTGTAAAAACAGTAAACGTTAGAATATTGCCAACGTGTTGCAAAGGCTGAAACGGTTTTCTGTTTTTTTTGCAAGATGAAAGAAGTTGCTCTGGAGTGGATTAGACAAAACGGATACTGCGCAAGTGCTGAATTTGGGGTTGTGCGCCTTGAAGGAAGACATCATTGTGAAGGATGCCTTAGTGAAGTGCTCCGGCAGTTTCAGTGCCTGGTGTTCTTCAACCTTCTAACACCACATGGCACATGAGCCTCTCTATTTCGCCTCCATCGAAATGAGGCCGTGAGCAGCCTAGCTCCGTAATCTCTGATTCATTGTGGCAGACGAAACTGGTGCGCTGACTCGGGCTGATTTGTTCGCCGGTGTTATGATTGCTGTGATGTTGTTATTACGCTGTGCAGATATGCAGAGTGCGCGTAATTTTTTGCTGTGCTTTTGGCGAAATGGCAACTGGTAGACAGCAACCGCATGTCTATACATATATCATCACTATATTAGTGAAATAAATATTTACAACTTATAGAAAGCTGCCAAAATCTCATGAGAAAATGGCTCCACCACAAAATTTGAATAATGAAAAGAAGCTGACTAATGAGTGGCCCCGGAAGAAAGTTCATGCCTAGAGTCATGTATCAACAAACGTGGTGGCTACATGGCTTGCGCGTAGCACACTTAAAGACAAAAACCTTGGTGTGTTCATTTTTTCTGATCAGAGCCAGCAAACGCTTGTAAATACTCTTTGTTAGCAGAACTGTCCAAGCGATATTGGAGGCCACTTTAAGGTATCATCAGTATGTTTGGAAATAGGGTAGTAGGTGCACTTATCGACTGTAAATGGGGAATAATTTCCTTCATAAGTGTGCTACATGACCTTTTTCTAATGTTAGTGAAATGTTTTGAAAGCCATTAGCCTGTACGTTTCTATTGGCGATTCCGTATTTTGAAAGCGAAGCCTTTACATGTGTAGTTGGATGTGCAATATAAACACTGGAAAGGGATTTCCAGTGTTGGAGTGCTGTAAAGCAAAAAACAAAAGATAAAAAGAATGGTCCAGAAAGAACGCCTACCTTCTACAGTTGGAAGAATGATGCGGACGTATTTTACGGCCTGTGAGCACTTAGCACTTGATCATTGACCGGACTTTGCCAATGCTTTCGAAGAACGAAGGGATGCACTTTCGCGATGTTGGCTTGTCAGCTGCCGCAATGATCGGTGCCGGCCGGGTTCACAGCTGTGCGGTTTCTCGTCACGAGGGAGAGGAAATCTCTCACCAGTCGTCGCTTTTATCGCCGAGCTGATTCTCGTTTTGGGCATCACATCGCCGTCGTGGTTACGTCTCGCATTGATATTTTTTTTGTGGAAATTTCCAATATGAGGACGTCACGTCGTAATCGATTGAAGAAAGATAGATATGTGAAGGTGAAAAATTATGTCAGAGGGAACAGGTTGTTGATTGTGCGCAAGAGATTGATTGATTGATTGATTTGTGGGGTTTAGCGTCCCAAAACCACCATTTGATTATGAGAGACGCCGTAGTGGAGGGCTCCGAAAATTTTGACCACCTGGGGTTCTTTAACGTGCACACAAATCTGAGTTCACGGGCCTACAACACTTCCGCTTCCATCGAAAATGCAGCCGCCGCAGCCGGGAATCGAACCCGCGACTTGCGGGTCAGATTGTGCGCAAGAGAGTTGAAAACGCAGTGACGAGGATCATTATTCGCCTCTTTACTCTTGCATGCATCACATGAAGTTCATTCATCACCATCATTCTTAACCTGTTGGTGCGCACTAACGGAAAAAGGCCTCTGCCTCTAAAATGGAGCTTGGCCTCTCAAGTGTAGGCCCCTTTCAATTGGTCGCAATAAGTTCCTTGTGTTGGTCAATCTATCCAACACTCTGGCTTCTCGCTGCATTTCCCCATTTATTGGTGACCATTCCGAAGCTTTTCCGGTTGAACTACTGTCTGCCCCATGCACTAATTAGCAAGCCCAGGTCATTTTTTGTTATTTATATGTATATCATGCACCCTACTTATGTTACTTGAGACGCGCTTCACTTCTATGCTTTCTATGCTTCTGCTTACTTATGCAACAAGTGGTATCTTGAAATTAGGAAAGCACAAGTTCTGCAAGGTTCACTGCCATGATTTGTTCGTTCATTTAAGACCTACTCAAGCAAAGGTCTGCGCAACTTTTTGATACACGTAAGCTTACTAAAAAATTCTTAACAGTTGTAATCTATAGCTTTGTAATGCGAAAAAATGCGGGCAGTCTTCTATAGAACATATATCACCCGTACGACAAATATCACTACTTTTTTGTGATCATACGTGAGCACAATTGATTCTTATTTGTTCATGAAAGGCTATCGGATACGAGGCATATGTGTCATAAAATATTTTCGATGTGACTAAGATAAGAATGATCGAAGCGAAAGATGGTGAACGGAATTGAAGAAGGGAGGGTCACCTGCAGTGGAGCAGCGAAGGTCGCGGGGTCTTTACCGGCAGTTGGGGTCACATTTCAATTGAGGTCCATGTACAGCACAATGTCAGTGCACGATAAATAATCCCAAATGGTTTCAGAATGAGATTACAGAACACCACAGGGTCTAAAATTTTGGAACCCTTCAAAGGGCGTCTCTCATAATGACTTTTCACTTCGGACGTTGAAGGGCATATTTTATTACTATTGTTAAAATTTTAAATACATTATAAAATATTATAGATATATTAATATTATTATTTTCATTATTATTATCATTAGTATTGTTGTTGTTATTATTATTATATAACCTGACTTCGCCCACTGCAGGGCAAAGGCCTCTCTCATGATTCGTCAATAAACGCAGCCTTGTGCTTTCTGCTGCCACGTTATAACTGCGAACTTCTTAATCTCATCAGCCCCTCTAACTTTCTGTCTACCCTTCGTGCGTTTTCCTTCTCTGCCAACCCAGTCGTTACCCTTGATGACCAGTGGTTATCCTGCCCACGTGCCACGTGCCCTGCCCATGTCTTGTTTCTTCCTATAATATTCCTTTCCGTCTTCGCTGCGTCGTCTTCGATTAAACTTGACATTTTTAGAAGCCTACAGGTTTCTGCTGCGCAGGTAGGTAAACACATTTCTTTATAAGTTTCAGCGTCTCTCCAGCTGTCGCAAAGTGCTGTTGTGGGCCGAGACTCTTGAACGTTATTTATATTTTGTGCAAGATAATTTTGTGACCTATTCTTCTGCTTTTTGTGTTTCGTTCAGTAATCATGAGCTGTAATTTTCACCCTGAGATAATCACCAAGGCAATATCATCAGCTATTCACACGTTACCAAGATACTATCCGATAACTGTTATCGCTAACTCTTCGCAATCTAGAGCCCTCAAAAACTCCTCGAAACACGTGTTGAATAGCAATAGAGATATTGTGTCTCTCTGCCTGGTGCATTGCACGAGAACAAAATTCTTCCTTCTTGCTTAACATTGTGCAGAAGCCATGCTCGACCACCCAAACCCTGTCGCAAGAGATCGTAACACCTGCGACTGTGATTTCAGACATCATTTGTACCTCTCTCATAAAAGAGCATTCAGGAAATAAAACCTAAGCGGCACGCGACTTCACCATAAGTGGTGGGTAGACTCCACAGGTGTGCTGTGCGTTGCATAAGACGTCACTTCTGTAGGCACCTCCAACTGTTCTGTCATTAAAATCAGAAAATCGATATGAAGTCTCTTCGTTTCACACATGAACTCTACGTCGAGGTGGAAATTGTTTACAACAGTTATCTGCCTATTAAGGGCCACGAATATTTCTACAGAAAGGGGTTCACTGCTTACACACTGACATAACGAAATGCGCAGTGTTTTGTTCAGACAATGCAGAGATAGCCTGACAGCAGTGTATACTTGAAACTTTGCAGAGAAGGTACAGGAAAACGTATAAGAGCCATAGTGTCTAGAGGTAGGTTTAATATGCCCAGGCTTATTAGACCCAGGCTTGTAAAAAAGCAAGTGTAAACAATGTTGATAAGCAACATTCTTTTTTTTTTGCTATTGCAGTCATATGGACACTTTCGGCGGGATTTCGCCGCCGGTGTCACTCACAACACACACACACACACTATATATATATATATATATATATATATATATATATATAGGGAAAGAAGTGTATACCTAAGGGCTCGTTTTTTCGTGTTTTAACACAATAATAATGAGATGCTCACAGTTGGTAATTTTTTCATCCACTTTTCTTTCTTCTTAATTACATTCCATTGGTTTTAATAACTTCCCCTGTACAATCCTTGGCATCTCATATATATATATATATATATATATATTTTAGGAATATATATATATTCCTAAAAATATTATACAACTATGGATTCCCGGAGGACCACGTCGAAGTATATTTCATGGAAATTCCCAAAGGCACCACCTTCCACGGTCGTCGTGGGTGACTCACAAACCAAATATTTGTTCCAGCACTTTGACCCTCTATTGGCAGGCACGCCAGCTTTTGTTTCACATAATGGCGCTGTTATAGCTGACATGCCTTTGCTGATCGATTTTGTCCCTTCAACGACGTCTACGTTGATTGTGCACATTGGCACCAATGACTTAACGAAGAACAATGCACGTGCCGTCTTCGAAAACTACATTCACATGCTTACCTGCATCCAAAAGGAGTATCAAGGTATACGGAATATTTACGCCACACTTATTTTGCCGAGGGCTGCCAACCGCCGCCGTGGATACAAGAATCAAAGGTTTATTCACCGGTTCAACCGTGAAGCCAGCCTTTTCAACAGTCTCTTACGCCGTTATTGCAGACGTTCCAGTACGGCGCACCTTCTGGACCATGCACTCGAATGTTTTCCCCCCGCACGAGTCCTAGCAGCGGATGGCGTACATCTCAGCTTTGAAGGCGTTGCTCTCGTGGCATGTCATATCCGACAACTGTGCTTCGAGTCTCCGAGTCAAGCAACCACTGCATCTTGGCAAGATTGTGCCCCAGCTATACAGCACCATACGCCGTCTACTAGAGGGGTAGGTCCTGAGCCGTCCACAGCCGTGCCCCTGCTAAAGAAACCAACGGGCAAAAACAAGAATCGTGGTGATCGTACTGATGATGGTGGGTGCACTTCGAGAGTGATCCGAAACAATCCCACCCCCGAATGCCAGCCACCCGCTGGCCATTGTCCTTCGCAGAGGGGTAAGGAACACTACCCGACCTACGACACATCACGACACACAGCGGATACAGCCCCTCGCGTGAGTGGTTCCACTGCAAGTTCTTCCGTCATCCTGTCCCGCCGTGGCCATTCTTTGCAACAAAGTGAGGGACGCTTTACTGGCGCCGCGGCATCAACTGCTACAGAAGACATCGCCACTACTCAAGCAGGACCCACTACGAAAGCAGTTGGTCCTACTGCTCACCCAAGGTATCCACTTCGAAAAAAATTTTCCGATGCTGTAAAAAGTAATTCGAAGAATTGACTAGCTTCGACGCATGCCAATGAGAACTTTACCTCGCACCTTTGTTCCAAGGGATTTCAAAAGATGAGAAGGGCAGTGGAAAAACGAGTTCGTTACGAGCTACACACTGCCACTTTAGAAACTTACCTCGCTGCTTCTATTGCACCAAAAGGTCTGAACCTTTTCCTACGCCCTGCCACGTCTCAATTGTCAATAATAACGCAAAAAGGTGGCAAGACACCCTACAGAAGTCTTCGCTAGAACTTCTGCGTATTACTGTCAATCATTACCGCTCGGCTTTGAAATCTCTGATGAACGAAGAGAAGAATATGTGTAATCAAACCCCGCTTAGTACTCTGGAGGTTAACTCGCTGTGCACATTCGAGGAAAAGAAACGCAATGAAATATGTGCTGTCAAATGTAAGAAGTTACTCAGGGACGGCGTGATGTCTCATTGCACACCCGCGCAACTCCTTAAAAATTTAAGTACGGCGCCGTCCCGTTTCGAAAATACACCCCGTTCAGATGATGTTTCAAACGTAGTCAACATATCGAACTGTAGTCTGTCCAAAGATGAAATGTCTGTATTATCGCGTGGTTTGAAGTTTTGCCCCGCAACAGGCCATTGCGATGAATTCCAGCTACTCAGTGACTTAGATAATTTCGCACGCAACCTGAGATTGAGGGAGTTCTTTCACGGTAGAAATAACAGTAGCCATGCTTCCGGGGTGCTGCCGTCAGCTAAACGTTGGACACCACCATTACAACGCGATAAATACCTTGATCTATATATTGATGCTGTTCAGCGCGATGTAATTCAAGCATATAGGCAGAAAACTTCGTTCCGTCGAAATCTGCGCGACGGAGAACTGAAAGCGATCGAATTATTAAGGAAGCGCGACGACATCACTATTAAGCCAGCCGACAAGGGTGGTGCCATCGTGGTTATGAACACAGCAGACTATATTAAGGAGGCTCTTCGGCAGCTCAATGACACTTCATTTTACAAACGACTTGATGCAGACCCCACAATGGACTTCAAAGAAACTCTAAAACAAAAGATATATGCACTCTGGCGAGATAAAAAAATATGTGATAAGGCAGCCACAACACTAGTCCCGCTAAGTCCGTCTGCTGGCCGATTTTACATGCTGCCAAAAATTCATAAGCCGAACAACCCAGGCCGCCCCATAGTCTCTGCAAACGGAACGGTGACAGAAGACTTGTCTTGTTATGTAGACTCGTTGATTCGTCACCTTCCCGCCACGTATCAGTCTTTCTTGAGGGACACGAACCACTTTTTGTCGGTAGTTAACGACATTACCGTGCCTAATGGTTCCTTTCTGGTAACGCTGGACGTATCGTCACTCTACACAAACATCCCTCACTCGGATGGCATCTTCGCGGTTGTAGAAGCGTATGAGAAATGTTCCGATGATAAGCCAGTAAACAGCACTACCATTGCGGTGTTACTTGAAATGATTCTCCACATGAACAATTTTATATTCAATGAAGTGCATTATGTACAGGTCAGCGGCACTTCTATGGGGACTAAGATTGGGCCAAATTATGCCAACATTTTTATGGGGAAGCTTGAAGAGGAGTTTTTACGCAGTCGCCAATTAAAACCGCTATGCTATAAAAGATTCATTGATGATATTTTCTTTATTTGGCCTCATGGTGAATCGCACCTTCTCTCATTCATATCAGATTTCAATAACGTTCACCCATCCATCTCTTTTACGCACGTCTACTCGACTGAAACCATAAACTTCTTAGACGTATCTATTAGCCTAATAAACGGCAACCTAATCACCAAGCTTTATCAAAAGCCTACTGACCGACAACAATACCTACATTTCAACAGCAGTCACGCTAAACATTGTAAATCCAGCATACCATATAGCCAAGCTGTTCGTTTTAAACGCCTTTGCTCCGAGCAAGCAGACTTCATCGCTAGTTGTGATAAACTGCGTGTTTCTCTTTTAAAGCAGAAATACCCGGCACAGATGATTGATGACGCAGTGGCACGTGCTGATATGCTTGACCGAAAAACACTGATCAATGCAGAGAAACATTCCCATAGCCTCAATAATGCTAACCTAGTACTCACGCATAGCGCTTCCGCACCCAATGTAGCAGCCATTCTTAGGAAACATCACAACATATTGACGCAAAGCGATCACCTTAAAGAAGTTTTTTCAGAGCCACCCCGCGCCGTGTATCGTCGCTGTAGGAACTTGCAGGACATCCTCACGTCCTCCAAAGTACGGACTAACAATTACATTTCACACGCTGGTTGCCATCCATGCCGCAAACCTCGATGCAAGTTATGCAAACAGATGACAACCACCGCTGTGGCTAAAAGCTCCGCAAACAATTTCACTTTAAAAATTCGTGGCGATTTCACCTGTGACACAGATAATGCGGTTTATCTGCTTGAGTGCTCCTTTTGTCACTTGCAGTATATCGGTCATACTGAAAATTCATTTCGCTACCGTTTCAACAATCACAAGGCCCATGTGCACTCCATGCCTCATCTGCCGATTTCAAGGCACGTCGCCACTACCGGACATAGTTTCGAATCATTTAGGGCAACTGTATTGGAGGCGGGATTCACGTCGCATTATAAGCGTGAGATACGCGAATCATTTCTAATTCATAAGTTCGGAACGGCTTCTAGGGGTTTAAACGAAAACGCGGGCAAACTGGCTAGCATAATTGCGTAGAATACAGTGCGTGCTCGGCCTCATGCGGCGACAGACTTATCTCGTTCGTGTGTGTGTGAATGGATGTTTAATCCTTCGTAAAAGTGCATTATGTATCGTTATTATTATTATTTTGTAGAGTCAATCTTGTGCTATGTACGCTCGGCGCATTGCCAATATTTCTTATATGTTCTGTGCCTCGTGGTATCTCACTGGCCAGTGACGCGATTATTATTATTTTTTTACGCGATATCTTTGTTTTTGTGATTGTGAGTCACAGTGCGGTGTTGTGTCCACCATGCGCATGTACCTTGCTTTCATTGCGCATAGCATCTGGCAGTGGTGCACTGTTCCTGTGTATACATCCGCCTACCTATATATTAAGTGCCTGTAACATACTGCATTCATTCTGACGAAGGCTGGTCCACCAGCCGAAACGTTAATAAATCCACATTTCGTACGTGCGTCCTTCTCTTCAATTATATATATATATATATATATATATATACTGAAGAAGTTTTTTCAATGGGCCAAACGTAATTGGGAAGAGAATAAACATAACTTAGCGGTTGCCTTAATTTTATTTCCAACGGTTTCGACCGGTGAACTGGACTTCGTCAGGGTTTGCGAACATGCCGCATCTACATGGTGTTGCAAGGAGAAAACTGGAGAGAGCGACGAATTAGTGGTGTTTTACATGGGTGACATATACTGTGTTGAACAGTTCTCTTTGTCTCATTCGCTGGAGCAAGCAAAAAAGAGTAGAGAGAAAGACAGAAGGCTGCAAAAGGCATCATTCAAAGTGCTGTGCAGGTCGTATGTATGTGCGAAAAACAAATAAATGGGACTGCAGAATGCAAATAAAGAGACTAAAACTCAAGAAAGTAAAAATAATAAATAAATAAAAAGAATAAACATATGGGGGGCAAAGGAGAAGGAAAGAGGGGAATAGGACGGCTCCCGCTGCGCGTCTTTCAGCGACGTGGAAGGACATTGTTCGTGAGCTTGAGTGATAGAAATTCGCTTGTAGGGAAACGGGGGACTCCGGCAGAGAGGGCCCCGATCCGGCCCCTTCTGTGGTCAGTTAAGAAAAGAAAAGGAGAAGCAGGTGTTTATAAATATATATATATATATATATATATATATATATATATATATATATATATAGCGGGAAACACTAACGTGGACCCTGATAGAATAAGAAATAGGGAATAAAGACTTTCGTTGGTTTGCACTGTATATGTTCCAACTAGGCCGAATCGCAGTTTTGCTTTCGTTATCATTAACATTTCGTATGGTGGACCAAACTGTGTTGAAATAACAAGTAAAATCAGGTAGGTTTGCTTATAAGGACGGCTAAATGAGATATGTTCGCGGGAGTTATCGATATCAAGAGTGACAAATAAAAACACGGTTGCTAACATAAAACGTAGAGTCAGGACGGCACACTTGTTACTCCTGGCAGTAAAATTAGACTACAAACACTAAAATAGATTACACACTGCTGATATGGCAGTACACATCAGTGTTGTGGCAATAATATTAGACTGCACGTCACACTGAAGCAAAAAAGGGGGGCGGCGAAGATGACGTAACATATACGCTTAACCTACCTTTTTAGTAACTTACTCACAAGCTAGCGTTATACTGCGAACAGTTTGAGATCGCGAACAGTAAATCGGCACACAGCTCTAAGATGTCATCTTCGGATCAATCGTCCTCTTTTTTTTAGCTTCCCCTTAATCACGCCGCCCGATCATTCATGGTGTGAACACTATAACCGGAAACATTTCACGTTATGTAAACTCCCTTATCAACGGTATTCCTGGAACATTTCTGTCATTCGTAACGGACACCAATAGCTTTCTTCAAGATATATTAAACCTTACCATTCAAGATAGTGCAATGCTCGAAACCCTAAACGTCACCTCACTTTACAGTAACTTACCCCATGCCGATGAGATTTCCGAGTCCTTAAAGCATACGAATATGGTCGTTTTAAAAATTCTGCAGATAAAGAAACCGTGGGATATCCGCTGAATCTTATTGTTGAACCTAATAACTTCGAAATTAGTATTAGCCTATACATTCAGGCTAGCGGTACTTCTTTGGGAGTTTGAATAGGCCAGTATTGTGCTAATATAATTATGGGTACTTTTGAGAATTATTTCTTACTAGCACTGACATGAAGCCTTCGTTTTGTAAGCAATTCATTATTGATATGTACACAAGGCAGTAGTGTGATTGGGGCATAAAGCCCGCCAGTCTGCCAGCCATTGTCGTCAGTGTAAACATCGTAAATATTTGCAAATATACGTTTCCTTGTAAGAATATTGTTGTAAGTGTGGGATGCGCCTGCCTGGCTCTCCCGGCAAACCAACAAGGATCTTCAGAGTGGTCGCCACTTTCATTTTTCTGCAATGGCTCAACAGGCCAACTCAAAAGAGCAGCAGCAGCTGCTGCCTCCTCTGATTGTGCTCCCTCCACGAGACACCGAAACCTTCTAGGGCACAGGCAAGGACAAGATGAATGTTGAAGATTGGATCGCATTGTACGAGCGCATTAGCAAATACTATAGGTGGGACCACACGTTGATGCTGACCAACGTTGTATTTTACTGGCGGGATACGGCACTCACCTGGTATGAGACGCATGAGTCGGAGTTGACCAGCTGGGGCGTTTACAAACTGACACTGGCACGTTGTTCAGCAGGCTATTTGGGCCACAGCAGGCCGCGAGAGGAACGACCTGTAATGTCACGTGCAGACGTCGACGGAATCCCTTCTCTTATATACAGGACGTATTCGGCCTCTGTCAAAAGGTGGACGAGAACACGAGTGAAACTGGCAAAATCTCCCTCGTATCAAAGGGAATTGCTGACGACGTCTTTAATCTGTTGATCGTTAAAAATTGCGCCCCCGTCGACGCGGTTGTGGAGGACTGTCAGCTCTTCGAGCACGCCAAAACCGTCATATAACCCGCCAGTTTGCGCGTCTGCCTAATACTGCAACCACTTCAACTTGCGAAGACTTCCCCACAGTCCCACAAGCTACATCACCTGAACATGGCATCCAAATCGTTCCCCGCGAACTCGAAGCAATGGCTCCTGCAGCCATCGCTTCCGACGGTCCTCAAGATAACGGATCCACTGTCTCCCTCATCCAAGCCAGCGTTTGCCAAGAAATAGTAAATCTCGGCATTGCACCTGTTTGCACTGTTCGCACTACCGAGAGTTCAGCATCGGTTAACCAGATTTCGGTGTACACTTCACGCTACCCTTCCGCTACCGGAACCCTGCTGAATGAAGGACGTGGGATGATCGACCGATCTGCTTCCCCTGCTCTCGCGCCGGACATATTGCGCGCTACTGTCTCAATCGTTGGGCATCACATTCATCCAGGAATACTGGGACATGGTGTCGCTTAAGGCAACTCTCGCCGGTGTTCTACCCTGTACGATCCCCAGCCTACTGTTACTAACGTTCATGGCCGAAGGTTCAGCCGGTCACCATCACCCCAAGGCCGCCGATCTCTCTCGCCGATGATTCCTCGATCCAGGTCCCCTGCACGACCTGGGCCCTTAACCTCGGGAAACTAGATAGATATGTGGGGTTTAACGTCCCAAAACCACCATATGATTATGAGAGACGCCGTAGTGGAGGGCTCCGGAAATTTTGACCACCTGGGGTTCTTTAACGTGCACCCAAATCTGAGCACACGGGCCTACAACGTTTCCGCCTCCATAACCTCGGGAAACTAGGCCATGCAGCTCCCGGAGGTGACGCTGCATTAACGACCCGATCTGCAAATTCTCTGTTTACGATTTCTACACGCCGCAATATTTTCGACCTTTTGGTAGATGACGTAACCGTTACAGCTCTCATAAACACTGACGCACAAGTTTCAGTCTAGAGCGCGGCTCTCTGTATCAAACTGTGAAAAGTTATCTCGCCTCTTCTTAAGTGCACAGTGATGCTTGCCGATCGGAGTACATCTACCTTTCTCGGCATGGGCCCCTCTCGCGTGTGTATTTCTGGCCGTCAGACCCTCGTATAGTTCACCGTGCTTAAGCAGTGCCCACATGACGTGATTCTCGCTCTCGACTTTCTCTCTGCGCACTCCGCCCTTATCGACTGCTCGACATGCCTTCTTCAGCTGGAACTGCGTTTTGATGCAACTGTTGCCCGGGATGCTCAAAGTTGCCTTTGTGCCACCGAGTTCCCGCATCTTCCGCGGCAATCCGCTACTTACGTGCAGCTCATGTGTGATCCGCCTGTGCGCGATGGTGATTATGTGGTTACACCCATTACCGACGTTGTGCTAAAGCATTCCGTTGCTGTAGTGCAGGGCTCCGAAATTTCCGGAGCCCTTCACTACGGCGTCTCTCATAATCATATGGTGGTTTTGGGACGTTAAACCCCACATATCAATCAAGCATTACGTTGCTGTCCCGCACACCGTGGTGAGAGTACGCCACAACCAGACCTATTTGTTTTTTCTGAGCATTGGCTCCTCCGTGCACAGGCTGCCTGCTGGTATTTAACCAGGCGTCGTCGTTGCAAGAGTGTGACATCTCTGAACTATGAGCTCAGCAACCTACTCCACATGGCGACTTGCTCACTGCGCCAAACCATTCAAGCATCGACGTTGCCAAAATGATAGCACCAGATCGTTCACCCTCCGATACACAAGACCTTCACCATCTCTTGACATCCTATGCGAAGATATTAGATCTTGGCAACTGCCCTTTAGACCAGACATAAGTTGTGACATCAACACCGGCGATGCCAGCCCAATATATCACCGCCCTTACCGTGTCTCTGCTGCTGAACGCTCTGTCATCCAGAAAGAGGTCGATCAAATGCTCATCAAAGGCGTCGTCGAACACTCATCTAGTCCGTGGGCATCCCCGGCCGTGCTTGTCGAGAAGAAGGGCAACCCATGGCGGTTTTGCGTCATATATCGACATCACAACAAGGTCATCAAGAAGGACGTTTACCCCTTACCAAGAATAGATACTGCCCTTGACTGCCTTCATGGCGCAAAATTTTTCTCGTCCACTGACCTTCGAGCTGGTTATTGACAGATCGCTGTTGATCCATGGGACCAAGAAAAAACACCATTTGTAACCCCTGATGGGTTATATCAATTTAAGTATTGCCATTCGAGCTTTGAAATGCGCCGGCCACCTTTGAGCGCATCTGCGTGGCTTCCAATGGCCTACTTGTTTGTGCTACCTAAAGGATGTAATTGTTTTTTCACCGAAGTTTGCGAGCCATCTTGAGCAACTGTCCAGTATTCTCTCAGTATTCCGCAGCACTGGTCTCCAGCTGAACTCCTGCAGATGCCATTTCAGCCATCGCGAAATAACTGCACTCGGTCATCTCGTTAACGCATCTGGGTTACAGCCCGATCCGGACAAAATTCGCACAGTGACTGAATTTCACGTACCCTTTTCTGCTAAGGATGTCTGGAGCTTCCTTGGATTTGCTGCTATTTCCACTGCTTTATCCGGAATTTTGTTGCTATTGCGCGGCCTCTCACCGAGCTTCTTAAAAGAGATGGCCCATTTACTTGGAATTTGCCTCAAAGTGCTGAATTTTTGGCGCTCATTGCAGTCCTCTGGACAACGCCAATATTAGCCTACTTCGATCAGACCGCACCGAAAAAAGTTTGTACTGACGCGACTGGCCACAAAATTGGTACTGCTTTAGCTCAGTGTCAGCATAGACGTGACTGCGCCATCGCCTACGCCAGCCGCCTTTTATCCCCTGGCAAGAAGAAATACTGCATCACCGAAAGAAAGTGTCTTGATCTTGTTTTGGCTGTCACTAAATTGCGCCCGTAACTCCTCGGCCACAGTCTTACTATTGTAACTGGCCATCATGCGCTCTGTTGGCTTTCGTCACCCAAAGATCCCACGGGACGTCTCGGTCGTTGATCTCTCCGCTTCCAAGAATACACCTTCTCAGTCGCGTGTAAATCTCGTCACCTCCTTCAAGACGCCGACTGCCTGTCACGGTATCCAGTGGATTCGCCATACGCCGCAAATAGACCTACTGAGGCTTGCGTCTTATGAAGCAGACTTTCTTGATATCACTTCAGAGCAACGCCGCGACCTTGATTTACTTACCATCATCGAAAAACCAGTTCGGCTATTCGATCCACTTCTCTGAACTTGCATTTCCTCCATGAAGGGGTTCTCTACCGCCACAACATGAGCCCTAATGGTCCTGACCGCCTTCTCGTCGTGCGTTCCCAATTGCGTGTAGATGTTCTCCGACAGCTTCACGATGAACCTGCCGCTGGTCACCTGGGAGTCACCCGCACTTATGATCGTGTCCAGCGCCGTTTTTTCTGGCCACGCCTATATCGCTCTGTGCAAAAGTATGTCGCCAGCTGCGACCTTTGTCAACGTCGAAAACGACCAACATCGCTTCCAGCTGGCCTCCATTGAGATACCTGCTGAACCATTCTACCACGTAGGGCTCGACCTTCTCGGGCCATTGCCCACTTCTGTTCTGCATCCAGGAACAAATAGGTTGCCGTGGCGACTGACTACGTGACACGTTACGTGATCGCTCGCGCTCTCCCAACAAACTACGCTACCGATTTCGCCGACTCTCTAATGCACGACATCTTTTAAAATCACGGTGCTTCTCAACAGCTTGTTACTGACCAAGGCCGATACTTATTTATCTCGGGTCATCCAGGATATTGTACGTTCCTGTTCCACGAACCACAAGTTCACAACGGCATACCATCCACAATCTAATAGACTTACAGAGCGCCTTAATCGCACTATCACCGGTTGTCGATGTATGTATCTCCAGACCACCGCGATTGGGACGCAGCGCTACTCTACGTGACCTTCACTTACAGCTACTCCAGACATGACACCGCAGGCTATTCTTGTTCTACCTTCTTTATGGACGTGAAGCCTCTCTGCCTCTTGATACACTCCTTACCGCTGGTTCAAGCTCTCCTGCCACATACGTCCGCGATGCCATAGAACGAGCTGCCGCAGCACGACAGATTGCCCAAGAACGACTCATGCTTTCTCAAGCCTCTCAGAAAGATCGGCATGATCGTCACCACCGTGAAGTTTCGTTTGCACCGGGTTCTCAAGTACTTTTGCAGACCCTGTGTTGTCACATCGGCCTCTCAGAAAAGTTGTTGTTTCACTATGACGGACCATAAACAGTCCTACGCAAGGTCTTTAACCTCACCTACGAGACACAGCGAGTCGTCGATGAAGCGCAATCAACGCCAACACCATCTACTGTTGTGCCCGTCGTAAGACTGAAGCCTTATGTGTCACCAAACACTCCGCTTTCGTGACAAGCGCCGGGTCGGCGCTTTAATGCCGCGAGGTAGTGCCACAAGACAATAGTGTGATTGGGCCATAAAGCGGTAGAGGGTCTCTGCCTGGAAGAAACGACTACGAAGTGGAGAGGGACTGGTGCCAGCCGGCCAGTGTGAAAGTCACTGTCGTCGCGTGTAAACATAGTAAATATTCCCTAATATACGTTTGAAAGAAAGTCTTCTTGATTAAGAGCAATAGAGAAGAAAGCGTTTAAAAATTCATGGCATGCATTTTATAAGTTCCATCCTTCATCAATTAGGCTGCCGCATAATTACTTGTCATTCTAAGTAAACTTTCCAGATGTCACTTTATTGATATGCCAAGAAAAACTGCTTACTAAACTATACTGCAAACCTACTAATAAGAGCCGCTTCTACATTTTCAGAGCAGTCATATTGCAAGACCACAATTCGTTACAATAAGGACAACCAATATAAACGATTGTACTCCAACCACGAAGATTCTAATGCTAATTGCGAACAACTCAAAATTTTTCTCACAAAGCGACAATATCTATTGTCTATAATTCATGACGCTAAAAATAGAGCAGATCATTTAGATAGAGTGGAAATTCTGAGTGGGAACCGTTAGGTCGAAAAACACAATAGCACCAATTTTATACTAGCCCAATTGGCCTCGGCACCGAAGGTACATTCCATAATAAAACGTCATTATAATATCCTTGCACAAAGTGAGCGTCTAAGAGTATTTTTCTTGGACCACTTTGGGTATTATTCCGACGATCTAGGAATCTCCGGGATTTTTTAACGCCATCAAAAGTAAATGAGCATAAAATAACTGGCTGCGCATCTCGCAAGAAAGCACGTCGCAGAGTGTGCGCACATAGGCAAACGACACAGAAAGCCATTAGCACTTTTTCAGACTTCACTCTAACATTCGAGATGCGTATAACTGTGATAAATCTAATGGTATATATATGCTTGAACGTTATATATTTCGTGCGGTATATATGGGACCGTCACTTTGGTTCATG
This sequence comes from Rhipicephalus annulatus, assembly GCA_013436015.1. NCBI lineage: Eukaryota > Metazoa > Arthropoda > Arachnida > Ixodida > Ixodidae > Rhipicephalus > Rhipicephalus annulatus. The sequence continues at coordinate 190,823 of WOVY01010589.1, read as the reverse complement.
TGCGATGCGGTGAAGAAAGGAGCCAAAGAGTGGGTCTAGTACACATCATATATTTGATATATAACTCCCACGACAATAGACACTCAAGCAAAATCGAATCCCTGACGCGACTCAACAGTCTATACAGTCCTGAGTGAGCTGACAGATTTCAAAGCAGGCCAGCGGTAGTCCCTCAGTCGCCGGTCGTGGACGGCGCGGTGCGGCGTGCGATGCAGAAGGGCACGTGGTGGTGGAATCGATGTGCAAGTCGGTAGGCAACGGAACCGCTCAGGAACCAACCATATGCTGAACAGAAGTCTTACGCCCGGGCATCAGCGGTCGCAGTAGCGTGGCCAGTCAGGAGGCTACCCAACGGAAGTCCCGGGTAGCCCTCTCGAATAAGAGTCACCTCTGAAACACCGACTGCCTGCGTGGACAAATTCCCAGCTTCTGGCTTCTTTCTCTTTTTTTTTCTTCGCCGCCGCCACCACGCGCGGTCTTTTTAGCCTCGGCGCTGTTCTTGTTGTCTTTGCTCTTCTTTTACTACAACATATAAGCTTTACACAGTTCACCTGAAAACTACAACTTCATTGCGCTTTAATATCGATAGAGTGCATGCCAATAAGCTTCCTAGCCTACCATTATCAAAACGCATTCGGTTACCGGGACATTCTTTAGAGAATATTTGGGCTACCATACTTGAGTCAAACATTCGTTCGCATCACAATCGAGAGGCCCGCGAGCTTTGCCTAATCTTTAAGATTAACACCGTCTTATTTGGTATTAACGAAAACACAGGTACACTTACGAGCGTTTCCACTAAGCACAATCAGTCATAATCTAGTCTTGCTTAAGATATGCAGCTTCGGTCTAATATCGTGCATGTTTCTTTAGGGTTACTTTGATAATCGCGCTTTACCGGACTTATGTTGAACGCATCAGACTACGTGCTGGCGTACAGCGTTGTATTATGATCAGTGTCTGTGTTGCACATTTCCGATTTTTCTTCTGACTTTTTGAGCGTCTAACTGTTTGCAGTATAACACTAGCATGTGACTACTTTATGTAATAAAGTTGTGTTAGGCGTATATGTTACGTCATCTTCGCCCCCTTTTTTTTGCTTTAGTGTGACATGCGATCTGATATTACTGCCACATCACTACTTTAAAATGCCATATCAGTTGTGTGTGTAATATTAGCGTCGGAACGATGGCCAACGTTTTGCCAGTCACTAGACCTTCGCAAGCTACTCTAACATTTTTGAAAAAAGGGTGCAAGTTCTGCGTCAACCTACGGGACAGCGTTTTCCATTCAAAGCGCTCGCGCTATTTCAAAGGAGGCAAGACATCGATGTCGTAAAGCATTTCTGTGCGCAGATCGCCAACTAAGCCAATCGTCCAGATTCTCCAGTGAGAGGTGACGTCACCCGTTCCTATGAGTACCACAAGGACCTTCCTTTTACAATGGAGGAGCTCGAGGCAGCACTGGCTCTCTACAGGCGTTAAATTCTTCGGGCCCAGATGATATGCCGTACCGAGCTTTGGCAACCTTGGGGAAGGTGCAAGGAGAAAATTGTTGAGCCATTACAACATCTTTTGGCAGGGTGGCAATGTTCCCGATGACTGGAAAGTTAGTCGCTTGTTACTCATCTTGAAGCAGGGCAAATCCCCACTCGAACTCACCTCAAACCACCCAATAGCACTGGCCAGCTGCTTAGGATAGGTAATGGAACGGATAATACTAGGCTGCCTGGAGTGGTATCTTGAATACTACAAGATTTATCCGAGTTCCTTGGCTGGTTTTCGGCATGACCGCTCTTCCATTGACAATGTGGTTGATCTAGTTTTGTGCGTTCCAGCACGAAAGATGCCGTAAGCGACTATCTACAGCTTTGTTTCTAAATGTGAAAGCCGCGTTTAATAATGTACTACATGAAGCCATTTCGGGTGCTCTTGCTGTGGTTGGCCTTGGTGGTCGACTCGTTCGGTGGATTTTGAGTTACCTGGCTGCAAGATCATTCTTTGTGTTAACAGAAGAAGGCCCAACAACTACGCGATGCTATACTTCCAGGATTGTTCCTCAAGACGGAGTTCTTAGCCCGACGCTATTCAATCTTGCACTAATTGGCCTTGCTGAATACTTGCCACGTACCATTAAATCTCAATATACGCAGAAGACATCTGGGTCTGGATTTCGGCAGTGTTGCGACACCGGGTCCTGTGGGTCTCAGTTTGGCAGCGGGCCCCCGTCCTAGGACCCATCGTCGAACAAGTCAGAGGAAGCGCTCTTAATAACGACAACAATTCGTTTACATGGTTAGTAACTTAGAATAAGAAAGGAGGTGATCAAGTGATCAGAACTGTACAGAAGAGCTGTTGAACTGTGGAACTTGAAATACACAAAAGTCTTCGGCTTATACAGCGCTTCGTTGCCAACCCTAGGCGCATTATCCGTGGCTTCCGCCAATAGGGCGCTCCATGGTCTAGGTGCTCCACTCATGAAGGAGAGGAAAGACACCGCACAATGCATGCGGAGAGGGCACAGTCTACATGATGCCCAAGTATGGTCGCAAACGCACTGAACCGACGTTTTCGCACGCGTCACCAAGTTTCGCGCACGTCCGATGGTATTGGTTTCCAAGATTCTTCTGGCAGTTGGGTGAGGTTCAAAAAAAAACAACCGGCTGCCAGTACACGTGTCAAACTCGCCTGAGTGTTTGGGTTGGACAGTGTAGTGGTGTGCCAGCATATCGTCAAAATATGCCACCCCATTCATCCGATCTTAAGGGGAAAGAGGGAAGGAGGAGTGGTCGACTAATCTCTCGTCGTAGAGGCCGGCGCCTACAAGGGCTACAGCAGATAGTGCCATTTCCTTTCCTTCAACCCCGCCTTACATTCCTGGTTTATTGCTAAAAGCTGTGGCTTATTTGCGCATATGCGGGGCTCCGCTTCTCCTCAAAAGATGCAGCCAAAACCACTTTGGCTTTAACTTTCAGCCTGAACTGCAAATACCAAGCTCGTTCCGAGATTTTCAGATCCTCGGTGACCTCGAAAACGACCCAGCTGCTTTCTTGTCTGCCTCGAAAGCCTTGCTCGCAGCAAACACAATGGTTTTTTTTTTGAGTTGAGCTCACAATGGCCTCTCTTGGCTCGTGCGTTTCTTTTTTTGCGCGTACCAGTCCCGAACCCCTCGTTCAGGTTACGCTGAGAGGAAATCAACCTGTCCTGACGACACACCCTTGCTTGGAATGCGTCGAAATATTTTCGTCCCGTTCAAAAAGGCTGAAAAACTTCAATATTGATGACGGTCATAACAGTCTCTCGCGCTGTGGCGTGAACATATCGATGGGCTGAGTTTTGCAGACACAGTTTGGAGAGATCAGCGCTGACGTCTGGTCTGGTAAAGATTGTCCTTGATGAAGTAGTGACCACGTGCTTCGTTTTGGCTCAATAGACATCACATACGCATATGAAACACAACCACTCACCTAGTGAGCACCAGACAATTCCGTCAAACCCAACCAGGCATATTTACCCTTTTACAACTAATTAAAGGAAGTATACTAGTTATTCTAAATTCCTCTCCTACATTTGAGTGAAACAGAATAAACAGTACAGGAAGCACACCCAACCTGAAACCTTAAATAGTGTTGTCTTCAATGTACTCACCATGAGTTCAACGAAATCTCAAACGCAAAAAACAACAACAAAACCTCATCACTGGTCATCGTCTAGGTCAGAAAACAAATATTGCAAAACTCTCGAGAGTGCCGTTTGCATCAGGGACAGCGATTAAAAATACTCAGCGTTGCCATGGGGTATCCTTCCTTTTGAAACGTATGTCAAACTTATACTGTTGCAAAACAAGGCTTCAACGCAGCAGGGGGCCATTCTTAGAGAACAAAGGCAGTTGCCCCGAGAGAGGACAATGCTCCACCTCTATAAAACTGACTTGGTATTCTAGTAAGCTAGTTTTCTGAGCTGCCTTCACTAGGCCTTTCCAGCACCTGAACAGGACATTTGCAAAACCACGAAAAGCTCCAAACGAATAATTCTCGCATGAGTTCCGCTTACGCACAAAAAAATTGAAGTCTTCGCGCCAGCTCTTTGCGCGCGCTCTAACCCAAACGTTATCGTTTCTCACGTCTCTAGTACGACACACCCTGACAGGCTCAAATATTTAACCCTAGATTCAGCTCCTTCTTATAACTGTCCTAAATGTTGCTCCTACCTCGGCTTTCGGTAACGCGTAACGCCCCGCTTACACTATCACACGATAATTAAGCAAAAAAAAACCAAAGCGAGGGAACTAATCCTTTCGTAACAGTCTTGTTTGGTTAATGTTACCTTATCGTGTCAGCCTCTTGGATTAAGAATGCGCTGGGTTTCTTCATGTGCTTTAGCTCTAGTTGCTCTTATAGAGCGCTGTAACTTTTCACGACTCAACGTACGCTTCCGTACCATCTAAAAATTTTCCAAACGCGCGTTTGATTGTAAAAGTTTACAAAAACAACAACATACTGCGTTCAGCATGAACCCTTTGAAACCAGTCATTTTTTAAACTTTACTGACAAAATAAAACTCTACTTAAAAGGATTAAAACTAGAAGAATATTCACTTGATTTCCTTCCAGAAATTCTGGGTCGCATTCTTCGAAAAGCTTGCAGCTGACCTTCACGCTTTGAGCCTTGCACGTGGCGGTCGTGTTCTCTGTCACTTTCGCGATCGCTAGAGGCCACAACGAGCGCGAGTTCCTAGCCCAACTTTGCTATCTCGCCTCATTGCTGATTCTGGCCGCCTTTCTTCGTGACACCGAAGATTTCTGAAGTGCGGGGGAAAGATTCGCCATGGTTCTTTGGTGTTTAGTTCCACCCTAAATTTACGACCCGCAGACTTTTCTTTAGGAACCTGTCGACATAGTTGTCAATGCAAACCTGTTCTTTTTGACTACGCCTGCCTTCTTGGGGACGCGCGTTCTTTTCCGCTACTTCTCTTTTTCTCTTTCAACAATTTTGCCTCACCGTACGCCTCAAGGTACTGTTTGTATGATTGCCCGATGGCCAACCCTTCCGTTTCTGCTGCAACGATCCCTCTGCCTCCACCTTTTGTGGTGCTGCCCGTCTCCGCTTCCTTCTTTTGAGGTGACGCTTACGCACAATCTTCTTTGGTTGTTACGAACTTCCATGGTTGCGTCATCAGCAACCCTACAGTTCAGGTGTGCCTGTGCACCACCCTTTCTGCAGCCTTTGCCCTCCGGTTTCCCCGCTCCATTGCTCTGACGGGCTAATTTATCTGCGCTACCGCTCACAAAACCAAACTATGGGCCCTCCACAGATCTGAACTCGTGGTAATTCTCGACCTGCTCGATTTCCAGGTAAGTTTTACTGTCTGACTGATTGTTTACGTGCCGCTGCACGAGGCATGTCTCTAACAACACACAATCTCTGTTCATGCTGCTGGGATTAGACTTTTCCTCGAAACAATCCTCCACCGAACTTGTGCCTGTTTGTACACCTACGACAGTGTGACGTCCCCGCAAACACGGACTGAACCACGCTCCCTACAAGATGTGTACGCTCGTTTCTCAAACGCACGCATAAAGGGCATTCCGGAGTGAAGTGCCAGAAGGATTATCGACACGAGGACTGGGCGGCGCCTTGTTGTCTGCAGACCGTATGACAGCGTACGGTGGAGATAATCGGCTCCCTTCAGATCTGTGGCATGGGGGAGCAGCAGAACACCTTTTGTTGGTTCGGGGAATGCGACCTTTGCGGCAAGCGCCTGTGCCGTGTCCAGTATGTCTCTCCGTCAGACTCCGTGGCTCCATGGCTCATTACTGCGTTCTGCGCGGATGGCCGCCCGCGGCGGTGAATGACAAAGAAGCGGCGGCTACGGAGAATTTCGCGAGAGACACCGAGCTGCGTGGAGACGTTGAGACTTGGTCTGGACATCGGCTCACCAAGTACAGGACGCATCGAGACCATTGTTCGCCCGTAATTAAAGCGTCTTCGGACGGCGCGCCCATCACTCTCCCTGAAGCTTGAGTTTGTACATCGTTACTTGCTCGGCTTTGTTTGGGAGAGGGTCTTCTACTGGTGTAGGCCGCGGGGGCGGCCACCGAAGAGGATACACTCAGACTGAGAAGAAAAGATATGCCGCGTGGAGTGGCGGACTGGTTTTGGTGCCCCGGTAGGGCGGAGTCGGGTCTTACAAAAAGGGGACTACGAGACGAGCTTGGGGTCCGAGAGATACGATGTGAAGAGTCCGGGATACGATGTGAGGGTCCGGAGATACGATGTGAAGGTCCGAGAGATACGATGTGAAGAGTCCGGGATACGATGTGAGGGTCCGGAGATACGATGTGAAGGTCCGAGAGATACGATGTGAAGAGTCGAAGGGAGTCAGAGAGATGATGCGATGAGCTCGAAATGGTAGAGAAGCTAAGATGGAAACCACTAAGAGGGACGACGTAGGCGACGATGACGAAGACGATGAAGACGGCGACAGAAGGAGACAGATAAGACCGTGACGGAAACCAACCTTCGGCCCCGATTTGAACAACCAGCTCCGAGGCCCCCGTCAACATGGACCTTTTGTGAGACGGACTTTATGCACTTTATTTAGAGTAACTTTGCGGGAAGGGAGGTGGCGAATTGAGACATTGCGCGGTTTTGTTAATTTATGACTTTATCATTTGTGTCGTCGTGTGTTTTTTATATGCATACCCAGTTAGTGTTAAAGTTACTTTTCTTTTTGTGCCTGCCCTGTGTCGAACGTCGCGAGTGTCTAAATCATGTGTTATAATTTTGTGTGGTGGTTGATGTACGCGGGTATACAATGTTTGCAGTTAAGATTAAATTAAATGAATCAGTAAACAGAAACAGGTCGTAGCGTCTCTTACTTCCCGGCCCCAGCACGAATTCCTGTATGTGGAAAGTGATTGAGACACGTAGCCAAGAGGGAACCGGATAGAAAAAGGGTTGAGTGTTCTTCCCTCTCTTTGGCGATCGATGGCGTAGCGGGGGACGTCTCAAGTGTTGGCAGCGGTGGGATTACTGCTGGGGTAACGGTGCGAGATTTCACCCTCGTACTAGGGAAGGAGAGACGGCACGATGTACGAGCAGGCTACCAAGATGACCGACAGCGGCGACCCACTAGAATTGAGTGCATTAGTGTTAGCGGACATGGTTCCGTCGTTTACGGGAGGTGATACGGGTCCGGATATTGGGGTTTTCTTGAAAATTTTGGAACAGGTTGGTCACTTGGGTGGATGGCGGGATAATGAGCTGATCTGCATAGCACGATGCAAGATGGTAGGCGCGGCGCACGATTTTGCGTGGTGGGATGATGGCGTCACTGCGGCTTCAACTTTTTCTGAATTCAAATATTTGGCCCTCAAAAGGTTCGATACGGAGCCACTTATCTTTAAAACGGAACGGTTTTTAAACGCGAGGCAGGGGGCAGAGGAGGAGGTGCGGTCATTTGCAAGTCGCTTGCGCATCCTCGGGACCGCCACCCTGGCGAGTTCCGATAGTCAGGATCCGGTGAAAGCTTCACTGCGCCGTGAAATTCTAGCTGAACAATTACTCTCGCAATTTTTATTAGGCCTGAGGGATCCGGTCCGCAGATTTGTTCTCTCTCGAGACCCAAAAACGTTTGACGAGGCCATTGCCATAGCGGTCAAGGAGGAACAGAATGAGAAAGTGTCGAGCAGCCATTCGTTACCTATTCGATACGTAGAAGAGGACACGGATGTTTATGAGATGCATAGCCGCCTTGACCGCCTCGAACAACTTGTGGAGAACTTGGCAGTGCGCAATGAGGTGAAACAAAATTCGCAGGAATTCCCGAAGCAGCTACCTTATCCCGGCGGGTGCTATAACTGTGGCAGGTTTGGTCACATTCGGCGAGAATGCCACCGGTACCGGCGACGAAATTGGAATCCGATGGGTGATAGCCGCATTCACAAAGACAAGGAGATGGTGAAAAAATTCGAATCTGAAAACCTAGACGCAACTCCTCCTCATGACGGTGACGCACAGAGGTCAATTGCGACCGTAAATATTCGCGAGGAAAGAAGCTCCGTAAAAACGAGTCACGGTTCAGCGTGTGCGGAAGCGGTTAATGTAATTTCCGTGGTCGAGGAGGATGTTTTGCCATTGAGCGAATGTGTGTTTGAGAAGAAAGCTCGCACCCCGGTGCCACTGGGTGAAAGAAAGGTTGTCGAGGTCGCTGGAGCGTGTGCGGATGGTTCAGCTGCGGTTTCTACCTCGAAGGTCCCACGAGACGATGAGGCATTACCCGTAGGAGTAGCAGATATGGAGTTGAATGAGAATGGGTTTTCGGAGGATGCAGTTGTCGGAGTCTTGGTCGACACGGTGGTAGACCAAATGTTAGAAAAAGAAGATGAGATTGAGGAATGCCTAGATCGCAACGGGGTGGTTTTTGTGGGGCGAGAGGAGAACTGCAGCATACTCGATGTACACCGCACCAAACCCGGGCACGCGCAGCGGTGGTCTTATAGGAAAGCTTCGCACATGCCCCAGTCCGCGACTGAGTTGAGTAGGTGGAAGTTCGGACCATCCAACGAGGGTCCGGGACTCGGAGTCGGGGAAAAGGTCTACATACGGGTAGACGCTGAACGCTCGGGGATTGGCTAGGGTCATAAGAGTCCGCAATGTTGTGTGCCATTTTGTTTTATAATTTCTACTTAGTCATTGTACATGCTACTTTAGTAAAGACCTTCTGTCGAAGTTTAAGTTTTTATATTATTTTGCTTTGGCTTGTACACTTGTTTTATTTTGTTGATTGTGTTTTGAAATGAGGCGAGGCAGGAGATGGTACGCGAGGGTAATTCAGTGTTGCGGCCTGTATGACCAATGTATTCCCGCAATCCCGCTTTTCGTTTGGTTGAAGTGTTCGATAAGATCTTAAAATTTTGTGCATGGGTGTAATGAAAGCGTAATGAAATGTGTGTATACTCTGTTTGGTTATGCTGAGAGTGAACAGTGCAGGCGAAGTGTGTGTTGTGCTCGCATGGTAGTGAACCTTCCGTACTCATGACTGAACGCTGCGTGCCAAACCATACGACGAGCAGCTGTGACCAGTGTGCGTTTTGTCCACGCGTCACCCACGACTTTCTGCAGTGATTCTGAAGGTTTCAAGTGTGTTGTGCGCGGTAGAAATACGGACTCAAACTGCTTCGTGGTGGGTGATGATTCAGTGACCACCACAAATTGGTTCCTCTCAGTGACGCGCCACCGCCACGGCTGAATATTAAGTGTACAGTGTTCGCGTATAGTATTACTAAGTCTGCCGCAATGTCTCAATTTCGCTGCGCAACCCGAAGGCGTTATGCGCCCGCATTTCTCGTGTTTGAATTTCCCCACTGGGAAAATTCTTCTGCAAGATGAAGGGATTGTGACGTCCCCGCAAACACGGACTGAACCACGCTCCCTACAAGATGTGTACGCTCGTTTCTCAAACGCACGCATAAAGGGCATTCCGGAGTGAAGTGCCAGAAGGATTATCGACACGAGGACTGGGCGGCGCCTTGTTGTCTGCAGACCGTATGACAGCGTACGGTGGAGATAATCGGCTCCCTTCAGATCTGTGGCATGGGGGAGCAGCAGAACACCTTTTGTTGGTTCGGGGAATGCGACCTTTGCGGCAAGCGCCTGTGCCGTGTCCAGTATGTCTCTCCGTCAGACTCCGTGGCTCCATGGCTCATTACTGCGTTCTGCGCGGATGGCCGCCCGCGGCGGTGAATGACAAAGAAGCGGCGGCTACGGAGAATTTCGCGAGAGACACCGAGCTGCGTGGAGACGTTGAGACTTGGTCTGGACATCGGCTCACCAAGTACAGGACGCATCGAGACCATTGTTCGCCCGTAATTAAAGCGTCTTCGGACGGCGCGCCCATCACTCTCCCTGAAGCTTGAGTTTGTACATCGTTACTTGCTCGGCTTTGTTTGGGAGAGGGTCTTCTACTGGTGTAGGCCGCGGGGGCGGCCACCGAAGAGGATACACTCAGACTGAGAAGAAAAGATATGCCGCGTGGAGTGGCGGACTGGTTTTGGTGCCCCGGTAGGGCGGAGTCGGGTCTTACAAAAAGGGGACTACGAGACGAGCTTGGGGTCCGAGAGATACGATGTGAAGAGTCCGGGATACGATGTGAGGGTCCGGAGATACGATGTGAAGGTCCGAGAGATACGATGTGAAGAGTCCGGGATACGATGTGAGGGTCCGGAGATACGATGTGAAGGTCCGAGAGATACGATGTGAAGAGTCGAAGGGAGTCAGAGAGATGATGCGATGAGCTCGAAATGGTAGAGAAGCTAAGATGGAAACCACTAAGAGGGACGACGTAGGCGACGATGACGAAGACGATGAAGACGGCGACAGAAGGAGACAGATAAGACCGTGACGGAAACCAACCTTCGGCCCCGATTTGAACAACCAGCTCCGAGGCCCCCGTCAACATGGACCTTTTGTGAGACGGACTTTATGCACTTTATTTAGAGTAACTTTGCGGGAAGGGAGGTGGCGAATTGAGACATTGCGCGGTTTTGTTAATTTATGACTTTATCATTTGTGTCGTCGTGTGTTTTTTATATGCATACCCAGTTAGTGTTAAAGTTACTTTTCTTTTTGTGCCTGCCCTGTGTCGAACGTCGCGAGTGTCTAAATCATGTGTTATAATTTTGTGTGGTGGTTGATGTACGCGGGTATACAATGTTTGCAGTTAAGATTAAATTAAATGAATCAGTAAACAGAAACAGGTCGTAGCGTCTCTTACTTCCCGGCCCCAGCACGAATTCCTGTATGTGGAAAGTGATTGAGACACGTAGCCAAGAGGGAACCGGATAGAAAAAGGGTTGAGTGTTCTTCCCTCTCTTTGGCGATCGATGGCGTAGCGGGGGACGTCTCAACAGCTTCGCAATGTACCTTCTCACCCCCTGAAACATTTCCCACTCTATCTGTAGGAAGTGCTTTCAACAGTAGCTCGCCCTCGCTGGCAGTACTGTCGGGTTTCAGTAGCGTTTTGACTTCGCTACAATTAGGACTACCTTTTTCGTCCTCTTTTTCCATGTCCAAAATGTAATTCTCCTGCAGAGGCTCGAGCATGGTCTTCAGCTCACCAATGTGTTCAATGACTCCATCAGGGCAACTGGAACCAGTCTCGATCTCACATGGAACACCCTTTGAACTTGCTACAGTTTGCATACCATCCTCCGTCACGCTCTCTACATGCCCTACCTTCGCACCCTCGGAGAGTCGCGTACTTTCCCTAGGTGCAATTTCACTAACAACGACCTGTTACTCTTTTTTTCTCCGCCGAAGGATCACTTTGCATGTCGCACTGATAAAGACGCGTACCTTTCTCGGGCGGTACCTCGCAAACAGCGGGTTTCTCGGTGACTTCACTCTGCACCATACTCGCCAATTCACCGCATCTTTTGGGCTCTACATATACTACACATTCACACGACCAAAGACGCTTCTGATTCTGTGCCCTAGTTTGACGATTCATCCTTTCAATGTCTTTGTCTAACGCTCGCATTTTAGCCTTGTGTATACGTATTCTTTCGGATTCTTCTGCCTCTTATCTCTGAGATTCTGCCTCTTTTCTCTGGGCTTTCACCTCTTCCTCAATGTACATGACATACCATGAAAGTTCCTCATTGTCCAACCCTGTCCCCACGATCCGTTCGAGCAGTTCCGTTCTCGTTGGGGAGTCTGACACATCAAGATTCATCTACCTTGCGATCGCTAGCAACATAGATTTTTGCAGGGCTTTCAGATTCATGACTGCTTCTGGTACCCTTCTCGGTTCCACAAATGATTCCTGTATTTCAGCTAATTAACCCTGACAACAACGACAGCTCTATCTGTCTGCCTTGCCTCAAGTTACCTGTTTTCTTAGTCTGCAAAAGCTTCCTTAAGCTCTTACACGGAATCCTGTTCTGTCGCTGTTAACCTTGCCGTCACCCACAGACTATAGCTTAAACAAGCTATCTCACTATTATCTGCCGGACGCAAGTTATCTGGTAACCTGATGACTAAAATAGCTCTGTCACTGTTAACCTTGCCGTCACCCACAGACTATAGCTTAAACAAGCTGTCTCACAATCTGCCTGACGCCAGTTACACAATGAGCAAGTAAGCTGTGCTCCCTACCAGCTTTTACTCACACATTAGTAAGTGCCTGGTAAAGTTTAACAGAGAAAGCCGGCACTCACCCGGCTCACAGTCATGCCATCAGCGTCGTGCATCTCAGCAGTGCCTTCCGGTTGCCTCTCGCACTCGATGACCTCGTGTCATCCCAGAAGTGCCGTTCGGATGCCTCTCCAGTCGATGAGCTTGAAGCATCTGGCCGTTGTCGTCCAATCAGGCAGTTCACACGTGCTCCCTATCATCACCTTGCACTGTTGCCTTCTGAGAGACGCCAAGCACCGTTCGCTAAAATGATTGTGAAATACAACGAGAAACTTACCTCGGGCTTCACTCCTTCATCTAAACCATGCATACCCCCTTGGTGTCTTATTCGACACAGAGTGCATCTTAGTGTACCAGTGATCCGGAAGAAATTTGAGCTTTCGTCGACCGTGCTAGAAAAATATTCAGACAGTATACATACAACACAAGTGGCTTTGAAAAGATTGTTGTTGTTGTTTGTGGGGTTTAACGTCCCAAAACCACCATATGATTATGAGAGACGCCGTAGTGGAGGGCTCCGGAAATTTTGACCACCTGGGGTTCTTTAACGTGTACCCAAATCTGAGTACACGGGCTTACAACATTCCGCCTCCATCGGAAATGCAGCCGCGAAGCCGGGATTTGATCCCGCGACCTGCGGATCAGCAGCCGAGTACCTTAGCCACTAGACCACCGTGGCGGAGCGGCTTCGAAAAGAGGAAAAAGAAAGAAAAAAAGCGTAGTGTCCTTACTGCCTCTCTCAATTGAGGGCACCTCCACAGTTATGCACAGCGAAGGGGGGAATGAGAAATAAAGAGACAGAAGAGAAGAGGTAAGAGTAGGGTAGTGAAAAGCATTCGATCACTCGCATCACGCACGCGCGCGTAAGAAAGGAAACGCGGCACATGCAACCCACTGAAAGACCGCCGAGAAGACGGAGGCGAAGCAATGCTCCCGAGAAGCGAAGAAAAAAAACACCAACGCACAGGTGGAATGAAGCTTGGGCACACCACGATCACGAGAGAAGGGGAGAGAGCGTCTGCTTTGATGGGGCGACGCCCCCGTGGCGGAGAGGGAGAAAAAAAGCCGTCAGGCAGCTCGGAGCAGCCTACGTAAGCAAAGTCACGTGAGACTCCGAGGAGGCGTGGCGCACGGCGGGTTGTAAACAACGACACGTGCGTATGTAATGGACCTCTTTAGAGGAGTTATAAAGGTCTGCATCGCCGAAAAAGTCCAGTAGCGCACGGAACCCCCGGCGGAATGTCGAAACGTTCGCCGAGGTGAAAAACACGTGTTCTGGACTCACGTGTGGTAGTCCGAGTTGCGCGTAGGTGTTGTATAGACGGCGACGAATACCCGCGTATCCGGGGCACTGTCACAGGATATGTTGGACGGTCTGCCTGCCCGACACTGCACGCACGAAGGACTGCCACTGCCACTCTGTCTGAAGAGCCGGTGTGCGCGGCATGGCTGCATCCTGTTCGAAGACGCAGCAAGAAAGCACGAGCACTCCGACCAATTCCTGTTGACGGCAGGCGTGCGACAGGATTGCCGGCTGCTGTGCGGGCGTCCGGGTGAAGAGCACGGACGTGGCGTGCGACGATCTGCCGCGCCACATCGAAACTGTGAACGAAGTTCGTTGCGGGTGTGGAGGGGTCGTGGGCGTCCTTTGCTTGCGCGTTGGCTGCCTTATTGCCGCGCACTCCAACGTGTAAGGGTACCCACTGGAAAGACACAGCACACCCACTTCACACGATCACAGTAACCTTGCGCGGAAGGCGCTGCGCGATCGAAGGGCCATTTTCACCCTTCACGAAGGTGAGGAGCGCCGCCCGAGAGTCGCAGAAGATGACGGCTGATGACGGCAGCAGCTCGGCCAGCTGATCGGCCGCCAAGTTCAATGCCGCGAGCTCAGCGGTCATCGATGTCGCCGGGAGGAAAAGACGGCACTTCTCGTCTCGGAGCACTGAAATGATGCTGGCAGTAGTAGTCAATCCGTCCTACTTCACCGAGCCGTCGGTGTACAGATGGAGGTGGCCGGAGTATCGCTCTTCAATCATGGCGCTGGTTTCCTGTAGTAGGGCAGGCCGAGGTGTGTGCCCCTTGCTGCGGATACCTAGAACTCTGATAGATACGGGCAGCCGGGAGTCCCTGCAGTGTGGTGGAATTGGCAGGAGGCCTGCGAAAGGGGCTACGAAAATGAGGCTGGCGTACTCCAGCACGCTGCGGCCCATGCCAGTGTCGGGCAGCGATAGGAGCCGATTGACCAGCACCTTGCCCCGTCGCGTCATGTGCATGCAATCTACGTGACGCAAAGCACAAGCCTTGGTTCTGAGCGAGAGGGGAAACTGGTTGGTTTCAGCGTAGGTATGCTCACTGGTGACGTGCGAGGCAATCCATTGAAGCGGCGGATGATGCCACGATGTTCCGTCTCGAGTGTCTCCCATTGAGACGCACGCAGTGTGACTATGGCGAACGCATATAGGGCCCTGGCTCTGGTGACGGCGTTGTACATCCTCAGGGCGATGTCAGGCGAACAGCCTTTGCCCCGCACGAGGAGAGAGGCTGCCGCTCCTGCGTCTCTGCGAGAGCTTAGCTGGTGGCTGGCAACTGCTGATTTCCAGCTCAGGCGGTGATCTAGCGTGATGTCGAGCTATCGTTCCAATCGTCGCCACGGCTGAACGCGTCCCCGGAACGTGAGGCGGCCAACTTCGTATTGCCCCCTGAGGGTGGGGTGGACGAGAAGCGCTTCGGTCTTGGCAGCGGAGAGCTGAAGCCCAATGCTCGAGATGAAAGCATCCACGGCCTCTAGAGATCGAGCGCTTGATGCTCTGTCGCACCTGCTTTCCGCACAAAGTGGGTCCACTCGCAAAGAGGGCGACGTCGTCCGCATTGATAACAATGCGCACCGCGTACTGCAAGTCACACGAGATGTAGTCCACGATGCGCGCGAGGGCGAGATTGAACAGCATGGGGCCCAAAATGCTGCCCTGCGGCACACCAGCAGTGGACGGGCGAGGCGCGCTGAGGTCGCCAGCAATGCGGATACGGAAGGTTCTGCCACCGAGGAACTCCTCGACGTATCCGAGATGCCTGGCACACACACCCATTGCACGTAGAACGTCGCATGAGGCAGGCAATCAAAGGCACTCTTGATGTCGAGGAGAACCAAATATCTGGCTTCACCGCGGAGCTTTGCATCCTCCAGAGTGGTGATAACGTCGGAGGTGCAATCCGCGGTTGATCGGTGGCAGCAGAAGCCGCTCTGCGCGTCCGCCAGGAAATATATGGCCGCAGCTATCTATTCGAGACGCTTGAGAGCAATGGACTCCATCACCTTCCATGCGGCTGACGTAAGCGAAACCGGCTGGTAGGAGGTCGGTTCCGACGCTGGCTGGCCCTTCTTGCGTACCCAAACCACGATCGCTTCCTTCCACGTCGTTGGAAACGCACCAGAGCACCAGATGATGTTGTATCCCTCGAGCAGGCCAAGAAGTTGGCTTTCGTCGAGGTTTCGCAGCATCTGATCTGGTACGTGATGCCGTCACTACCAGGCGCCGAACGGTTCCTCCGCATCGCAAGGACGTGACGCAGCTCGCCGAGGGTGAAGTCCTCCGTACAGAGGGTCTCTATCTGCCGCACAATCTCGGACGTGGGGAAAAAGTGCTCAGGAGCAAACAGTTCGGGCCGGTGATTCGCTGGCAGAGGGAGTAGCTGCACTGCGTCAGGGACGAGCACAAAGGCGTGGAAGGTGTCCGCGAGTAGTTCCGTCAGCTGGGCCATGGTTAGGTGCAGAGCGATAGCGACGGAGACGACCGGAGCAAGCGGGACCCGCGGTCGCAACATCCTCCAAAACCTGCCAGGCGCGCCGGCTGTAGCGCTGCTGTTCAAAGGAGCGGTAGAGGCTGGACTAGCTTTCGGCGCAGCGATGGTGGACGTGCGCCTACACACCGCATCAATGCGGTTGTAGACCGTCCAATCCTCCACCCACCTAAAGCACTCAGCCCGGCATTGAATCCGGTGACGAGCAGCCCGGAGGTTCAGCTGTTTGATATCCGGCACTAGCTGTTGGCAGGAACGCGGCACTTCACTGTAGCCTCGCGCGCGCACTCGGCAATGTTTGTAAACACGTCGCCCACGACTGGCACTGAAGCACACACTTCGCGAAACCGTGAGAAGTTCACCCCCGAGTAGGCGCGCGTCTCCTCAGGCCGGGCGCAGAGGGGCTCGAGGCAGATGGGGCAGTGATCTGACCCCTCCGTGTAGGGACTTCGTGACCACCGGTAGCGGCAGTCATCTGTGAGAAAGGAGAGGTCGATCGCACTAGGAGCCAAACCGCGCCTCAGGAAGGTGTGCCTGCCATCGTTCAGGAGATGGATACTGGCGGCGAGGGATGCAACTTACACTCTCCAGCCCGGATATTTCACCCCCACACTTCCCTACGCCGTGTGGTGACAGTTGAAATCACCGCACACAACTGCCAATGCACCAAGGCGGTCCACCAGTCGGACGATAAACTCGGGGTGCCAGAGTCGAGGGTAGCGCACGTAAACACTAGCTATCGCTGTGACTGTCGCACCAACACGCACTCGCATAGCAATGCTCTCGACGCCAGGGCACAGGATATCAGCGATATCAACTTATGACTGGGGCAATCGCGCACGCACATAAATAGACGCGCGTAAGGATCCCGGCGAATGCAACAATTGCGTGCAGTGAGGGCTGACACAATCAGCATGCTGACACTCTGTTGCACTGTGGTAAGCCTCGTAGCCGGGGATATTGAGCTCCCCAGCACGAACGTGCGTTTCCTGAAGAGCCAGGCCATCGAGTTCACACTGGGGAAGTGAGCGGTCAAACTCACGGTGACGGCGGCGGAGTGAACGGGTGTTCTACTGTAGTATCCGTGCCCGTGGCTTCTTCGACGCACTATCCATGGTGTGTAAGATCTTGATGGGTGCGCAAAGCTGTGGCGCAAAGGTCGCGCGTCGTCGTGCTGCACACAGTCATCTCCAGGAGTGCGCGATAAGCCACAGCCAGTGCCGTCATCACTGTATCCTTTGGGTCCTCTTGGGGAGGGGGAGGGGAAGGACGTGTAGGTTGCCCGGCTGCTGGTGCCGGTGCTGCGATGGCGTTGCCTTTGAGGGTATCGCGGAAGAAGCAGCCAGAGCGTATGGTAGCCGTTGCTGAAGCCTCGCTGAAGCCTCCCGTTGAGACGCAGCTTTCGCTCGCTGGATGGCTTCGCGACGCGTCAGTTTACCGCCAGAGGAGGCGAGAAGAAAGGTGGCCTTCCGTTGAAGCTGCAAAGACACGCACCGAGGTTCGTTCGCAGGGTGTGATCCCTTGCAGTCATTACAGCAGGGTCTGTCGGAGGTGCAGGGGCTCTCGGCATGGTTTATGCCACAACGGAGGCAGCACCAGTCTCGGGAGAACGTGGCTGTGGCATGCCCAAACACACCGCAGCGCGCACATTGTAGTGGACGTGGGAGGCGCGCCCAAACCGGCCTCCGCTGTTTAGAAAGTATGAGCTGAGCTGGCACCACGGTTCCTTCGAAGGTAATCTTCAGCGTGGAGCTGCGCCGCGCACACAAGAGTCTTAATGAATGAGGCAATATTCGAGGCAACGATGTCAAGGGGAAAATTTTCGTCCACCTCAAACACCTCCCCATCACACGAGTTCAGATCGAGCACCTTTGCTTTTACTCGGACATCAACGATGTACTTATCAGAAGAATAGCACTGACGTCCAAGTTGGGGTGGTGTCGACAGCGACGAGGTTGCGACGATGATTCACCCGCACCCATTGTGTGGCTGGGAAACCGGCGAGGAAAGCAGCGATTGTGTCCCTCGATTCTGCGAGAAAGTGTTATTTACGTCCGAGTCGTCTGAAATCGATCATCCGGCCAATCGGGTCAACGGTGTGCTCCGGTGGTGTTTGCCGAAGAGAGGCATTGACCTCCACTACCACCTGAGAGGAAACAGGGCGTGGTGCTGTTTCTTGTTTTTTTTGTCTGTTGTGCACTTCCCCTATTTTTTCCCCTTGTGTTTGGCACGGAGGGGTCGATCAGCGCGCAGAGAGTTATGTTGCCAGGCGCACCTGTGGTGGGGAGAGGTGCAAAGCTTGCAGAGCCCGCATATGTATACCGATGGCTCCAAGAACCGTCAGTGTTCGTCAGGTGCAGTAGTTCTCCCAGCAAGAGGTGTTACCATAAGCTTCAGGACTTACCACTCCACGGCATCTGCAGCAGCGGAACTAGCTGCTTTGCGCGCTGCACTTTGAGTGGTCAATCGGGAACCACCACAACAATGGTCGATATTCAAAGACTGAAGAGCTGCCCTACAATCTGTGCTCTCAGCACTGCGTCGCGGGCCGTACGAACCGCTTGTTTTCGAAATTCTATGCCTTTTCCACACTTCACACGAGAAAGGGCATCATGTGACGTTTCTGCGGCTTCCAAGTCACTGCAGCGTCGTAGGGAACGAACATACCGATAATGTCACGTGGGCAGCTCTTGAAGGAACACGAGAAGAAGCCTACCCCTTTCGCGGACAGATGCAGCCAGTAATATTCGACGACTTGCACGTGAAATCACGTTTTCACAATGGTGCCAACCAAGCAATGAGACGAATCATCAACACCACGTGTCCTCTTTGATGGTTCCCCGCATGCCCACAGGGCTCAACCGAAGAGAAGCCACCCTTCTTCATCTCTAGTGGCTAGGAGTGGCATTTACAAAATATTATTCCTTTGTCATAGGAATGGCCGAAAACGCTGTCTGCAATGCCTGTCATTGCGAAGAGACGCTAAACCACATCCTGTGCTACATTCCGGTGCATGGCATCCGACAGCCGAATGTCTGTGGACAATATTCTGTCAATTGCCCGAGAGAAGACCCTGCAACAGAAGGCGAAAAAAGCTCTGTTGAAATTCCTACGCGACACGGACTTGAAAAAGCGGCTATAACAGCAATGTCACACACAGCGAAAGACAAGACTGGACTATGACTGAGTGTGCGCGCATGTGCTGCCGATTGTGCTGTGTTTATCTTTCTTCCCTCTCTGCTCTCTATCTTTCATCTCCCCCATTCCCCTTCAATGCGCAGGGTAGCACACCGGCTGCTTATTGGCTGGTTAACCTCCCTGCCGTTCTTTACCTCCCATTTTCCTTCCTTCCTATCATAGTGTCTGTAATGTGACTTTGCTCCCACGAGTAACGAATGTGGGTGCACGAACAATGTTGCATTGTTCTTGCACAGCTGTGACTTTTTTCATGAAAAGAACAACAGCTGACTATCAACATTGACATAACAGTATGTTAGGAAGAGAACGTGTGCGCACGTGGTTTTCAAATAGGTTACATAAAACAAATGGCCTGAATGTGTCGACTTTGTCGCTAAAAACCTTACGCGACATATTTGTATGATTGCTCGTGCTGCCATAAGTTTATTTTTTGTGGTCTTCATCATTAAGGCAAATTTTTTGGTTTTTGAAATGTTTAGACAATACTTTTATTCAAGACTTCATTCGTGTTTGTTTACTGTTTTTTCTGTTCTGTTAATTATTTAGATATAGGGCATGCTTTCAAATGCTGTAGCCGCTCAGTGTGTGATGTTGCAGGTTCCCCTCAAGGTGCTCAGTGAAGCTTTTTCGCCTGGTCTCCTCGCAACTTTCTTGCGCCACGCCCCGCCACGGTGGTCTAGTGGCTAAGGTACTCGGCTGCTGACCCGCAGGTCGCGATTTTGAATCCCGGCTGTGGCGGCTGCATTTCCGATGGAGGCGGAAATGTTGTAGGCCCGTGTACTCAGATTTGGGTGCACGTTAAAGAACCCCAGGTGGTCAAAATTTCCGGAGCCCTCCACTACGGCGTCTCTCATAATCATATGGTGGTTTTTGGACGTTAAACCCCACAAATAAATCAATCTTGCGCCATAAAAGCAAATATTTCGATTCAACACATTTGATGTTAGCAAAGTTATGACCACAAAAACGCAAAACAGAAATACAGACAATGATCATTCTTGTATCTGTTATGCACGCCATAATGTTCGCCTGCCCGGATCCTTGTTGACCTGTGACGCTATATATTGATACCTTGAATGAAAACCTCGTGAATATGCTTTTTCCTGAGCTTGTTCTTGGGCTATAGTCGGTATCAGGTATCAAGAATTATTACGTGGAAACAAGGCTCGTAGTTCAACGACGGCTAAGTTAATTGTATATTCCTTAGGTAAGCAACAATTGCGCCACTAGCGCTAATTTGTCCCCTGGAGCTCAGTAGGCCATGTTGTAAAACAAAAAAAAAATCGTCAGACACCACGTACCAGGGAATCGACGTTATGCGAAACATGCGGAGGAAGGGTTTTTTTATTTAGTGACACATCATGAAATGACGATATATATTTATTAGTGTTGCACAAACAGACATATGTTGAAGAGCTGAAGATGTTTATATGACCAGTTGTTTGCAGTTGCGCAATGATGCCAACTAGAACATTCGTATTAGCCACACCAGAAGCTGGTGTATTGTAGCGTTGATGCTCGCGAAGATGCTGGCCCTGAAAACTGCTACATAAATCAACTTCTGCGCGTGGTAACTAACCACAACTCACGTTAACCCAGCGTGATGACTGAATCAAAGAAGTACATAGCATTGTTTATAAAATTGGGTAGGCAGCACTGTAACCACTATTGACGTTTTACGAAAATTAGCGTCTATTTGAAAAGTAGTTCTGAGACCTGGCGTTGCTCTTTGATAAAATACTTCATTTTTACGCAGATTTCTCGGGTTCGATTCCAGCTGGAACCATGACATTTATTCCTTGCATTCGTCGGGTCGACGCTGCCGATGTCGGGTATTTCTTTACGCTCGCGCGTTATTATAGCCCATGAGTGTTGTCGTCGTTCCTGGGTAGATACTAAATCTCAACCAACTGTGGCACATACCCGCATACTAGCGGCCCATACCCGCCCATTGGTATGTGCCTCTGTCAGGCGAGAAGTGTTTAACGATGTACGTGGGAAGATGGTGGCGTTATTCATGTTTTGACTAGCGCCTCATATTCATCAAAGTATCTTACCCGCCCATGCTAATTTTTGTTCACTTCAAGTTAATGGGGTTACCACGAGAGCACCCAAACGTAAGCGGCTAGATAGATAGATAGATAGATAGATAGATAGATAGATAGATAGATAGATAGTCGCCAAATTTCACTAAAAAATGCTTCGCATTTAAAAACAATAAAATAATGCTGAGGCTGCTAACTTCAACACTTTTGTTGGTGAGAGAGGAAGAAATGCAGAGCTGCTTGTCGTCTGCTACGCGCTAAACGAGCGCGCGACTGCCTTGTGAGCATAAACGAAACAAAATAGCGCTTACTTTTTTTCAGGTTGTGTTGCTTCTGATTACACTGTTTTCGACCCCCCTTTTTTGGTTGGTAATTTTTTCATTCTCAGTACCTCAAAACATTTGTCCGAAAACATTTCCCACTTGAAAGCACGCGAGCCAGCAAGCCTTGAAGTCTGACAGTTTTGTTTGGGCAAGAAAAAGGAGTAGTCGGAAGTTGTGCTTTAGTCACTGTTTTTATTAGCAAGGTATTGCAAACGATAAAACTCAAAACATGCCAGAAGAGCACAAAGCTGTACATATTTTTTGAATATTAGTTCAATTTATGTCTTGAAATACAAGAAAAAAGACACAGAAGCAAGGCCATACAATAAATACGAATTCTTGACGCATTTCATTGTATACAAATTATAGCTGAAGGATTCACAATGTTTATTGGCTGTACAAAAGAGAATGCTCCAGAAACTTCGGCCCATAGTAACGTGTTCGTGAATAATGAATTGATCATGCAGTGTGGCTGACCAGCACATTGAGCCCAGCACTACCAGCTCCCTTTTATTTTTTTACCAAAGTTGCTAGTTGAAACAATCTATAGCAAGCAAATTTCCTACATAGCTCAACTTGTGCTATTGCACCGTGAAATGTTGGGCATTCTCTTTACATTTTAACACAAGATTATTTCTCGATACAATGCGCAAAGCCTTGTTCAAAGCAGTAGCATTGCTAAGAGGGAATCATATTGTTACGGAGATTACAAATACTATGAAGATAGAAAGGAGTGTATTTGCAATATTTATAGATAGGTACGACAGCTCAGGGTTGCTAGTGTCTCGCGTGCCGAATCCACCTCTTCATCGATGCGTTTACGACGGGGCGGAGCCATGCCCGCTGCCTCGTAATATCAACTCCGACGGCGAGGCACTGTCACGGTGCCTCTAAGTCAATCAGGACTGGCAATGTAGTAGTGTTTTAGTCGCGACAAATGGCCATCAGTAGGTGTTGTGGCAGAAGATCAAGGTGGTTCAACAGAAGTGATGAGGTAGTCGACGTCAGTAACCTTGCGGAGAACTTTGTAGGGCCCGGTGTATCGTGGAAGGAGCTTCTCGCACAAGCATTCACGTCGATGCGGCGTCCAAAGTAGGCAAGAGAGTCAGCAGGGTAGTCAACGTCAGTGTTCCTGTCATCGTACTGGACTTTTTATGAGGCCTGAGAAGCATTGAGTCTAGTGTGCACAATTTGGCGAGTGACGCGGGGTCGAGAAGCAGCGTCCTGAGCATACACCGTTGGTTCGGTAGTATCAGAAGGAAGAAGTGTGTCGAATGGCAAGGCAGGGTTGCGGCCGTAAAGAAGAAAGAACGAAGAATAGCAGGCGGTGTCATGCCTTGATGAATTGTACGCAAACGTAACGTAGGGGAGCATTGCGTCCCAGTCACGGGGATCAGCAGAGACATACATGGACAACATGTCTGAAAGAGTTTGGTTGAGGCGCTCTGTGAGACCAATGGTCTGGGAATGGTAGGAAGTGGTAAGGTGATTTTCGGTAGAGCAGCTACGGAGGATTTCGTCGATAACTTTTGCGAGGAAGCAGCGGCCACTATCCGTCAGAAGCTGGCGCGGAGCCCCATGCCGCAGAGTGACGTCATTCAGTAGAACGTCTTCAACGTCTGTAGCGCAGCTACTTGGCAAGGCATGAGTTAGAGCATATCTGGTTGCATAGTCTGTCGTGACAGCGATCCATTTGTTGCCTGACACGGACATTGGGACAGCTCCGAGAAAGTCGAAGCTGACGCGAAAGAATGGTTCCGGGCGAATGTCGATAGGTTGGAGCAGGCCAGCCGTACAGAGAGTAGGACGTTTGCGACGCTGGCAGCGACATAGCGGCGCACAAATTTATACAGGCAAGGCCAAAAGGACCGTTGCCGCACGCGCTGATTGGTGCGCGAAAAACCTAGGTGCCCTGCCGTTGGAGCGTCATGCAGATGTTGAATAATGGTGGAACGCAGGTGTGGGGGGATAACCCACAAAACGTCCGGACCATCAGGCTTCATATTGCGGTGGTACAGAATTTTTTTGTGGAGGACATATTGACGGAGCGAAGGATTCGAATGTCCTGAAGATACTCGCTCAATGACCGTCTTGAGGGTTGTATCCCGGCCCTGCTCCGTACCGATGTCGCGCAAATCGGATATTGCAAGCACACAAGAATCGCTCTGATAGACGGCGAGGCTAGCAGGATCCACCGTACAACGCGAGAGACAATCGGCATCTTGGTGTAACCTGCCAGACTTATAAATTACGTCGAAGTTGTACTCCTGGAGACGTAGAGCCCAGCCACCAAGGCGACCAGTTGGGTCCTTGAGCGACGACAACCAACGCAGAGCGTGGTGGTCTGTAATAACTGAAAACTCCCGCCATACAAGTAAGGGCGAAATTTCGCTACAGTCCAGACCAACGCAAGACACTCGCGCTCCGTTATGGAATAATTTCGCTCAGCTGTGGAGAGAAGGCGGCTGGCATACGCAATAACACGCGTTTGGCCCCCCTGGTGTTGAGCGAGGACGGTGCCGATGTCGTGAGCACTGGCGTCTGTGCAAACTTCAGTCGTCGTGGACGGGTCGAAGTGAGCCAATATTGGTGGTGAAGTGAGCAGCTGGATCAGCGTGTAAATCGCAGCTGCTTCGTCTTAGCCCTACGCGAAGGGCGCATTTTTTTTAGAAAATCAGTGGGTGGTCATGAAATTGCAGCGAAATTGCGTATAGAACGTCGTAAGTACGGACATAAGCTCACAAAACAACGAACATCTTTGGTAGTAGAAGAAAGAGGAACGTTTTTGACAGCGCTAATCTTGTCAGGGTCCGGCTGGACGCCAGCACCACTTACACAATGACCAAAGACTGTGATTTGTCGTCGGCCGATATTGCACTTTTTCGAGTTCAGCTGAAGTGCCGTTCGACGAAAAACAGCTATAATGGTCGACAAGCGAATTAGGTGGCTTTCAAATGTTGGGAAAAAAAATCAAATTTTCGAGGTAGCAAAGACAGATGTACCATTCATAACCACGGAGGAGAGAGTTCATCATGCGCTCGAACGTTGCCGCAGCTTTGCACAGCCCAAAAGGCATAACCTTGAACTGATAAAGGCCATCCGGTGTGACAAAGGCAGTTTTTTCGCGGTCTAAGTCGTCGACAGAAATTTGCCAATAGCCCGAACGCAGATCTATAGATGAGAAGTATCGCACGCTATAAAGGCGGTCAAGGGCGTCGTCGATTCGGGGCAGTGGATATACGTCTTTGTGGGTTATCTTGTGCAAGGCACCGTAGTCAACGCAAAATCTCCAACTGCCACCTTTCTTTTCGACTAAAACAACAGGTGACACCCATGAACTTGAAGAGGCCTTTATGACTTCTTTAAAGAGCATCTTCTCGACTTCTCGTTGTATGGCCTGGCGTTCGGACTGGGAAACACGATATGCGCTGTCTAACAGGACTAGCATCGCCGGTGAGTATTTGATGATGCACTACGGACGGTTGGCCTTAAGCGTGGTCATCGATGTCAAAAATATCTCGGTAGGTGGTCAGAACGTGGTGGAGTTGCGCCGTCTGACAGGGTAGAAAATCAGGAGCAATCATCATCATGAATTCATCGGTAGGTGCGTTTGCTCAGCTGGCTGCAATAGGGGACGATCAGTCTTCAGGGTCTAATGCCACGATATTACATGCATCAAGTGGGAAAACATGGCCTAATAAAATGCCTTGCGGGACAACTTGGGTCGAACGGCTAAAGTTGAGAAGCGGAAGCTGAACGTAGTTGTCCACGATAGTCACGATGGTATGCGGCACAGCAACACTTTGCGCCAAGAGCACATCCACTAATGGAGACACTATGTAGTCACCGTCAGGAAGAGATGGTGATATCTTTAAGGCCGCAAACGTGGTGGCTTGCGGTGGCAGCCGAACATAATCAACAGCGCACAATCGGTGTGACGGTGAGGACGGCACAGCCCCAAGTCGAGGCTGTTTAATTTGGAGAATGCCGGTTGCACAGTCGATGAGAGTGGCATGAGTGGACAAGAAATCCAATCCAAGAATCAGGTCATTAGGGCATTGCTCAATAACTGCAAAGAGAACAGATGTGGGGTGATCGGCGATTGTGAAGCGTGCTGTGAACATTCCTATGATGGCAAGACTTCTTTCGTCGGCGATACGAATAATGCCAGAAGCAGCCGGTGTGAGAACGTTCTTCAGGTAGCCACGAAGTCGGCCACTCATCACAGAAATATGCACCCCGGTGTCAATAAGTGCAGAAAAAGTCAGGCCGTCAACGTCTACGTCGATCAAATTTCTTCATGTCGGCAGTACAAGGAGAGAATTTAAGGTAGGTATCGAGGTTGCAGCTTTACCTCTAGGAGCTGATTGATTGATTTGTGGGGTTTAACGTCCCAAAACCACCATTTGATTATGAGAGACGCCGTAGTGGAGGGCTCCGGAAATTTTGACCACCTGGGGTTCTTTAACGTGCACCCAAATCTGAGTACATGGGCCTACAACATTTCCGCCTCCATGGGAAATGCAGCCGCCGTAGCCGGGAATCGAACTACCTCTAGGAGCTGCACCGCTTAGTTTCCCTGATGAGAATTGAGCGGGGAGGTCGGGCGTCGCCGTAGAGGAGAAGGGGACGACGGGCGACATGCAGGCGCCGATGGAGACTGAATACGTCGAAGCGACGGTGAGTGGCTGTGCTGCGTATTAAGGGCATCGAAGGGTGGAAGGCAGCGATAGCTGTCGGGGATTGACCAGGAGGCTGGAAAAGGTGGTAGCTGTCGGCGCGGCTAGCAGTGCTATACTGTGTTGGTGACGAAGACCAATGGTTGCGGCAATACCATGTGACGTGCCCTATCCGATGGCAGTTAAAGCAGATTGGCTGGTCATCCGCCGTTCGCCACTCAGGCGGATTGCGAGAGCGTGGAAAAGACGGTTCCTGGGGTGGTGACCTGGGGCGATGAGGCGACCTTGAACGGAAGCCTAATGGTTGAGACTATGAACGGCGCAGATATCGAAGCCCAAGTGGCTGAGTTCTTCCCAAACAATCGACTGTACTAAGCAAACCTGAGGTACTTAATCGACGTGGCCGTTGCTGGGAAGAGGAGGTGTAATTGCTTCAATTTCCCGCCGGACGATTCACGTAATTTAAGACGCCGGTGAAGACTGCCTACAAGAGGTCAGTCCATCTTCGCAGGAGGACGTCGCAGCGGTGTTCGGCGGTCGAGTGAATGATCTTGAAATACGCCGGCTTTTGGCCTGTTCAAAACGCTTGCATTGCTGAATAATTTCCTCGACGGTCGCGCAGTTCCGCCACATTAGCAGGTTGAAGGCATCGTCCGCTATCCCCTTGAGGACGTAGCCAACCTTATCCGACTCCGACATGCCGTTGTCGACTTTATGACATAGAGCCAGCACGTCCTTTATATACGAGATATACGGCTCTGTGGACGTCTGAGCACGTATAAACAACTCCTCTTTTGCAGCCGCCTTTTCACCGATGGGCTTCCCAAATAAATCGCGAAGCTTCTCCTTGAACGTGTTCCAACTGCCGATCTTTTCCTCATGATTCTCCTACCAGACTTTGGCTGTGCCTTTCAAATAAAACAACACGTTGGCCAGTATGAGAGTCGCGTCATACCGGTTGAGCGCACTGATACGTTCGTATTCGGCTATCCATTCGTCAACATCAACTTCGTCCGTACCGCAGAACCTTCCTGGATGTTTCGGATGCGTCAGCACGTACGTGGGTGGGGGTGGAGCCGATGGAGGCGTTGCCGTAGATGGTGCAGGCGTTGCCGAGGCCAATGAAGAGGTAGCCGTGGGATCAGTCTTGTGTTCCATCACGGAAACTCCGATTTTACGACCACCGCGGAGCTCCATTGTATGGCGCTTCGTTACACAGCACGCCCACCAATTCGTTACGGGCATTACAAATACACGGAAGAGAGAAACAAGTGTATTCGTAATATTTGCAGGAGGTGTGACACCCCAGGGCTGCTAGAATCTCGCGGCTGAATCCGCATCTTCTTCATCGACGCGTCTACGACGGCGAAGCCATGCACACTGCCTCGTAATAATACAAATTTACACCAGCATATAGCATTTGTTGTTCGCAATTGTAATTCACATAGTTTCTATCACAGTTTAGACATAACTTTCACAATTATACAACAAACTTGAAATGTCACCCAGCAGACAGAGCTTTCCATCGAGAACAAGTAAAGGCAGTATAGGCAAGTGTCCATGGTTAATCACAAGTGGAAATCGGGCTATTACAGAGGGATGCACAAAGGTATGTAGGTGCGAATCGACAACTGCGCAATTTCTGCGTGACGACAGGTTTGACGGTTTCTCAACGAAAACGTGTTTCAACGCAGCGATAAATTGAAACACATTCGGATGTTTATTGAAGCCAAGCTTATGAATCTAAGTGCCGAATAGGTTCTCTAGCGAGTCTTGCTGCAGGCGACGAGTCAGAAGGCAAGTAAATTTCAAATTTTTACGAAGGTCTCTCCAAAGCATAGGCAGAGCCTGTATGGTGACTAGCCAGCCATGGATGTTGAGTGGCTACTGTAACAAACGAGCTCTCCGAAAAAGCGCGCGCCACCGAATTCTAGCGACAGTAACGATACCCAGCGCAGAGACGCGCCTCAAGCTCAACTATAAAGAAGAAAACAAGCATCCAAGGACTCCCCGGGCGCGCCATCCCTCTCCCCTCGGAAGCCTAGTTCGCCGACTAACCTCCTTACATCGCCGGCCGAGCAAGCCCTGGAAGGTTCTCGAGAGAAAGTGGCATGGTGGTGCAGAGTCTCGTCATGTGTCGCCGACGACCCCTGAACCGTCTCGCGCTTTCCGCAGCCTTCGCTGCGCATCGCGCCGACAGAAACGATGAGAATTTTCTGGAATCTAGCGCGGAAGGTATTTAACAGAGCAGCAGAGAAGGACATCAGGAGAAGAAGGAATTTCGCGTCGGTGTGCGTAGGGTGTTCCGCCTTTTCAGCGAAGCCTTTTGTCCTTAGTGACATAGGAGAAGAAGAGATGTTGCGCTAGTGTGCGTAGTGTCTTTCCGCCGTGTGTGCGAAACGTTTTCTCCTCAGCAACAAAGAAGGTAGTCAAGATGATTTCCAACTGAGGGGTGAAGACTCGTGCTAGAAGCAGAAGAGTTTGAGACTACCGCCAGAGAGCGAAGACGCGTCCTGCAATCGCAACGCGTGGGAAGCCGACGTGTTACCGGCGAAGTTTGGTGCTTGGAGAGCGGCGAATTGAAGACGCGAGGTTTCCTGGCAGAGACACTTTGGGGGCAGCGGAACAATAACAGCGCTGAACTTGGAGTGAGTGATTCTTGGAAGAGTATCATTCAGACTTTGTTCCAAGGACTTTGGACTGAATATGTTTTCGAACTCTTTAGTCTTTAAGTGTCTTGGTTGTTCGAGACTTGTGATTGCATTGTAGTGCAAAGTGTTGTGCCCGCTGTTTCGAGTGTAGGTGATCGTACTGTGTAGTACGTTGTTTTTGATTGTTTACATATCGTATTCATCTATTGTCGAGAGTGCATAATTGTGTATCGTTTATTTGCCAGATTTGAGAATATATTTTGGTTTTGTTTATCAATTCTCGGCTCTTACTTGTTTCTTGGGCCAAATCTGGCGTCCGTTGGCGCGCCAAAATGGACCACTTTTAAATTGTCCACGCTTTCGTGGTGCGGTTCGGGAGGGCGTTACTTTGGGTCTTGGAATCAGCCCGGCGATCGCCTCCCCAATTTACGGGACCGGTAACAATTATTCTGGCGTCCGCGACAGGACCTTTTTGGTGCACAGTGTGTCCAAAGCAGTAAGAAAAAGCCTCAAGTTGTTTATAGTGCTATCGGAACAATTTTGTGTGTTGCTCAATGTTCTCGCTAACGAGTGCAGGATAGTGTTCCGATAGATTGATTTAGGCAGATACTTTTTGCACGTGGCAAGGTTTTTTTGCGAGACACCATGGATCTCAAAAAGTTACTTGCGCTTGGTGAGAAGCCCGGTCTTTCTGGCGCCGAGCTACGGAAATGGGTCACCCACAAGGAAAAAGAAGAAAAAAGAGAGGGTCAAAAAGAAAAGCAGCTGAGCTGGAAAAAGAACGGTTGGCGGTTGAAAGAGTCAAAGGAGAAAATGCAGCTGAGTTGGAGAGAGAGAGGTTGGCAACTGAGAGGACCAAGGAAAAAAGCAAGCAGAAATTCAAGTTGGAGCTGGAGAGAGAAATGCTGGCAGCTGAAAGGACAAAAGAAGAAAGAGAGGCGGAGATGGCAGAAAGGGAACGGCAGCGGCAGCATGAGATGAAACTCGAGTGGCTCCGTTTGCAACAGCGAAGTGAAACTCCCGTCCAAGCTAGAGTTGAAAGCAGCGAACGGGAGGACCACGGCTTCCGCTTGAACCCAAGCAAGCTGCTCGTAGCGTTTGATGAAAGGAAGGACGACCTTGACGCGTACCTTCACCGATTTGAGACAATTGCGAGGAGCCAGAATTGGCCGGAACATCAATGGGCAACTGCTTTGAGTACCTGCTTGAGTGATGAAGCGCTTAGTGTCTAAGGTAGGCTGACGCCGACCGATGCAGCCAACTATGCAAAGGTGAAAGCTGCTTTACTGAAGCGATTCATATTTACTGTGGAAGGCTTCTGGGGACAGATTTTGGACAGGAAAGCCAGCTGATGGTGAGATGGCCATGCAGTACACCGCCCGACGTAGCCATTATTTCGACAGATGGATCGCACTTTCAGGGACCGCGCACGAGTACGACGAGCTTAGAGAGCTCCTAATTAGAGAGCAATTTTTACGAGTTGCCACCCAATCCTGTCACTGTAATGGAAAAAGAGGAAGGCTGAGTCACTTGAAGACATGCTTGAATTGGCCGACCAATTCTTGGAAGCGCAAGGTGGCACAATTTTGGTCAAAGTCAAGAAGGAGTGTTTCGAAGATTCGAAGAAATCGGCACCCGAACAAAAGAAGCGGGCCCTGAAGAGTGTTCCGCGACTTTTATTGTGTAACCGAGTGGTGCATCGCGCTAACAGCTGATGCACTAACTTTACGAGCCCTACGGTTAAAAATGTTTCAAATGTGGTCAGACTAGGCACAAGGCAGACGCATGTCGTAACAAAGCGAGTCAAACTCACCAGGTATCCTGTGTGCAAGTGGCACCAAAAGCCGATGATGACAACGTCACCGACGAATTCGTAGAGTTGAAAAATTGGGGAGAAACTTTCTATTGTGGGTGCTGTAATTAAAAAAATGGCCAACCGGTGTTACAATGGGAATGCCAGCGCTGCCTGGAGAAGTTGCGGGCAAAAAGATTACAGCGTTGAGAGACACCGGTAGCTCCACTGTTATCGTGCGGAGACATTTGGTACGGGAAAGTGAGTTAACAGGAAAAACGAAACTGATTCGCCTTATTGACAGCACGGTTCAGGTGCTTCCCAAAGCAGAGATTTGGGCTGAAACCCCCTTACTTCAGCGAGAATTTCACTGCCCTATGTATGACAACCCCTCTTGTACGACCTCATCATCGGAAACATCGACGGGGCACGAGGGCCGAACGATCAAGAACGTTTGGGGGAATACCCGCACATGGAGCTGTCGCCGATAAAAGAACCGCGAGATACAGTGGAGAAAAATCCCGTGAAGGACTTCACTCGAGCCCAAGGTGAAGCCCGGGTGCAAGAGACAGTGAACCAGGAGATGATTGTGTTGAATGAGTTAACGTGCTGGGCAGTTGGACTTACGTCAGCAGGACCTCAACTGACCGACAGTGTAAAAGTGATGGAGTCGGCCAGCCAGGCCCTATGTCGTGACATGAACAAGCTGGGGAATAACCAGACAAGATTTGTTGAACGTTATGACCCCTTAACGGTGTCTGAAGTGACAACAATGGCTAAGACGCTGCCTCAAATACCTTCGTTGGAAAAGGCTCGTTGGAACAGAACGGGAAAGAACAAGAAGAGATGGCGCGAGCACCGCAAGAAAGGGTGCAAGCGCCGCTCGACGTACACAGCATGGGTGCTGAGGACGAATCGGAATGTGTCTGGCAGTGCTGAGTGCAATATGTTGTGTTAATGTTGTTATCCTGTGTCAGAACTGTATGTTGAACGAGTCAAAATGTTTGTTGTGGTGATGTGATGTATAGGATTGTACAATTGTTGTAAGGACAGACCTTTGTACGTTTGCATTGTTTGAAATAGGGGATGAAGTGTTGTACTCATGTACCTGTGGTTAAATTTCATGTGTTTTGAGATTGAATTGCAATGTGCAATTGTATTGAGCGTTGTATTGTGAATTTGATGCGCCATTAGCGATGGGCTATGTTACAGTCTTTACGTGTTTTGGGACTGTTCGCAATCGTTTGTGTGGTTTCGAATATTATGAGACAATATTCTTAAAGTGGGTGGGCAGTGTCACAAACAAGCACTCCGAAAAAGCGCGCACCATCGAACTCTGACGACAGTAACGATACCAAGCGCAGAATGACGCCTCACGGTCAACTATAAATAAGAAAACAAGCATCCAAACTCTCCCCGGGCGCACCATCTTTCTCTCCTCGGAAGCGTAGTTCGCCGACTAACCTCCTAACATCTGCGGCCGAGGAAGTCCGGGAAGGTTTTCAAGGGAAAGGGGCGTGGTGATGTAGAGTTGCATCATGTGTCGCGGACGGGCCTCGAACCATCTCGCGCTTTCACCAGCCTTCGCTGCGCATCGCACCGACGAAAACGATGAGAATTTTCTGGAATTTAGCACGGGAGGTATTTAACCGAGCAGCGGAGAAGGGAGATCAGGAGAAGAAGTTTTGCGCCAGTGTGCGTAGGATGTTCCGCCAGATGGGCGAAGCCTTTTGTTCTCAGTGACAAAGGAGGTAATGAAGAGGATTTCCACCTGAGAGGTGAAGACTCGTGCTAGAAAAAG
Organism: Rhipicephalus annulatus; assembly: GCA_013436015.1. Taxonomy (NCBI): domain Eukaryota; kingdom Metazoa; phylum Arthropoda; class Arachnida; order Ixodida; family Ixodidae; genus Rhipicephalus; species Rhipicephalus annulatus. Next base: position 158,337 of record WOVY01010589.1, on the reverse strand, counting down.
AAGAGTGTGAGACTACCGCCAGAGAGCGAAGACGTGTCCTGCGATCGCAACGCGCGGGAAGCCGAAGTGTTACCGGCAAAGTATGGTGCTTGGAAAGCGGCTAATTGAAGACGCGAGGTTTCCTGAAAGAGAAACTTCGGGGGCCGCGGAACAACAACAACGCTGGACTTTGAGTGAGTGATTCTTGGAAGAGTATCATTCAAACTTTGTTCCAAGGACTTTGGACTGAATAAGTTTTTGAACTCTTTAGTCTTCAAGTTTCTTGGTTGTTAGAGGCATGTGATTGCATTGTAGTGCGTATTGTTGTTGTGTCCGTTGTTTCGTGTGTAGGTGATCGTACTGTGTAGTACGTTGTTTGATTGTTGACATATCGTATTCAACTATTGTCGAGAGTGCATATTTGTGTATTGTTTGATTTGCCAGATTTGAGAATCTAATTTGGTTTTGTTTATCAACTCTCGTTTTTGACTTGTTCTTTGGGCCACAGCCGGCATCCGCTGGTGCGTCAATTAAGACCACTTCTAAATTGTCCACGCTTTTGTGGTGTGGTTCGGCGGGCCATTACTTCGGGTCTTGTAATTAGCCCGGCGATCGCCTCCCTAATTAACGGCATTTGTGACAGCTACCTAGGGCTGTCAAACCCCCGGCTTTGTATTCATTTGATTGCGTCTTGTAAAGATGCTTGGTGCCCTGAAGTTTCAATTAGAGCATAAATAATTTTCCCAGGAGCACTACCAGTGGCTGTTTTGTTATTGAGGCAATGAAATAGCTTTTCCATCTGTACAATAGAAAATAAATCCGGGTGTCATTGGAATTGCAGATAACCACTTTCGAAGACCCTAATGGTGGCAAAGCGCACGCTTTAGCGAGTTGGTGGAAGAACTTGGCCCAACTAAATACATATTGAATGCGAATTTCTTCACCGCTCAAGAAAACTTCCTTTCCTTCCTTTTGCGACATTGCGGTGGCGCTTGGCTCCCTAAGAATTTGTATAAGTCAGGGCTCACATGAAAATATACCTTATGGAGTGCTTCCTGTGTAGTAATTTCTCGCCGGCTTTTTATCCTCACTAACTTCCGATAGTTTTGCGCATTATTCTTTAGTCGCTTGATGACAGCGGTGGTCTTTGGTGAATACACTCTTTCTTTTTGGGCCTCAGTGAGATGGCGTGGAAACTGCGAAGACAGATGAATACAATATAATTTGGCTCTCGTTCAGCTTGAGTACACAGGGCGAGCGCAATAACCTATCTATAAGCAAGTGTCAAGCACTTTGGTAAAGGGAATTTTGTAGGCTATAGATAAAGATCAAATGTCAACGCTCCATAATACTGAAGCATGTGATAAAAATCTTTGAGATACACATTTCCTATTTTTTGTGAGTGGTTCAGCTGCCTCCGAGAGTTTAACACCTATTTAGATTTATAGTGGCGGTTATCAAAACCAGTGTTGATATTAACAGCGCTTCATGCCATGGCATCTTACATGAACGGTATAGCACAAGATAAGTACTGGCAGATATATTCTCATTCATTGATTTCTCAGACTTCTCTTTTCATATATTCGAGCTATCACATGCAGATCATGCAATGTCGTTGCAAGTCAGTTTTTTTGTAATCCCGTCATGTGGCTAAATAGATGAGAAGAAATAGAGAATACACAACCACATGATAGTGACGTGAAGCTGCAAGATGCCTTCTTTCTGAAAAATCCATGTGGATTTCATTGTGGCAGCGTGCCACAATAATCGGGTGATTGTCTATCTTCCCATTTTTTCGCGTAATGTGTAACATCATGTGCCATACGCGACCACACCACGTGATTGATGTGTCGTTTACAGCAAGGCCAAGAGCGCGGCCTCTTACGAGCGTGAACTCTGTTGTTGCAAAAAAAAAGATATTCTCATCTTTCACTGCGCCAGAGAGCTGGTAAATATTCATATTCTTAGCTACACGAACAGATTGAAACACTCTTTACCACGCATTATATTCGAACAGGAAAAAACAAACGAAAACAACGCAATTCTTTGGCGCACACGAAAACAGTTTCACTGCGAAACATCACGCGAAGCCGTGGCAGATGAAACAAAGCGCTTGTTGCAGTTCACTTTTGCACCATACCATGTATAGTTGTTTTACTCAAAGCAAGCATACGTGCGCGTTCTTTAATGTCCAAAATCAACAAGCCGGCCTGTGCATACCTGCAATCTGCGCGATGCTTTTTTGGCCAGGTGGTCTTGAGCCGCAGGAGCTTTGGCTTCTGCTGGGCAGGTTCTTTGAAGATAAGGTACACATCAGTGTCATTTGAGGTGGCGAAGAAAGGCGATTCTACATTAATGTGGCAGCATGAATTACAAATTAAAGGACACACCTTGAAGTGATGCGTAAATATGGAACGTTAATTATGCATCAGGCGATAGGGTGCACGAAAACAAACTACAAAGCGCACATGTTCGCAACGGCTAATAAATTGTTTTTATTACTTCATTGATCGGAGATCGCACTTTCACTGCAACAGTAGGAACAGCCATCCACATGAGCTGTGTTCTGGCAGGGTTTGCAAAGAGACTTTTGGCGAAGTGGTTGGAGCAGTGGCGGTAGCTGTACATCTGCGCCCTGCCCCGCCGCGGTGGTCTAGTGGCTAAGGCACTCGGCTGCTGACCCGCAGGGCGCGGGTTCGAATACCGGCTGCGGCGGCTGCATTTCCGCTGGAGGCGGGAATGTTGTAGGCCCGTGTGCTCAGATTTGGGTGCACGTTAAAGAACCCCAGGTGGTCTCAATTTCCGGAGCCCTCCACTACGGCGTCTCTCATAATCATAGAGTGGTTTTGGGACGTTAAACCCCACATATCATCATCATCATCATCATGTACATCTGCGCCCATGTGAGTCCTTGAAGGTCTGCGGTTTTTGTGTATTTCCGCTGTAAGTCACACTTTCAAATGCAACCAATGACAACATGGATATTGAAAAACGTGTAAAAGTGACCCAAGTATACAGAGTGCGAAAAGGGGCAAAAACAATGTTTCACAGACTCAAAAGCGAAGTGCAGCTCTCCCTTAGCACAGGTAACACGAACTTCTCACAACACGGAATTCAAGCAGTCACTGCTACGCAAAAAGTTGGGGGGTTCTATTTCAAGCGTTGAAATGAGGTAATGTCCCTACAAGCAACTGGTATTCACAATGCTCTAAAGCCGAACAAGTTCGTCGCAAAAGCGATTTCAACAAACAAACTATGCAAGATTTCTTAGCGAAGAAAAAAAGTACTACGAGCTACCGCTAACAAACCCGATACTGAGGTGAAATTTCCGTCTGCACGTCGGCTGGTATCAATCCGCCCAAGATAAACTACCCGCAAGAGCTTTACAAGCTTATAAGATCACTGACTCAGGGCCAACAGTAATGCACAGGGCCAAGAATAAAAAAGGAGGTTCACTGTAAAGCAACAACAAAAATATTTCGATTCGCCCTGTAGCTGTTTTGATAAAAATAGCTCTTGCTTTTTTGTACCTAAAAAAAGTGCCTGTGCTTACCTGTCGCCCGCTCGGATGCGGAAAAATTTCGCTGCGCTGTTTCTCCCCGAGTTGTTGCACCACAAAGCAGCGCTGCACGCCTTCTGTCCTTTTCCTACTTTCATCGACATTTTGAGCGCGTTCGCACTCACCAAACTAGAAAATTTTAACTTCAAAGCATTCTCCACAATTCCCACATGCACAAGAAAAACGGCAGGAGCAGATGAGCGCAAGAAGTAATGAGAGCGAAAGCGCCGTCCGTGGGCGTATCTAATGCTGGGTATGGATAAATATATAGGGTGTCAGAAAAAGAAGCTAGACAAGAACACATTTTATTGCTACACATAGTTGCGTAACTATACTTTATTGATGTAGAGGTTGGAAAGAAAAGGCCACACATGCAAAAATCGCTGAATTTCTGCTTCCTACCAAAACAATGGCGGACGCCTTATTTCGAATACCAAAACTAGTCAAAGTGTCGGGCCCTTGGTTCCATTTAAAACCGGGTTGGGGCATGTGATTGGACAGGGGAAGGCCCAGAAATACGAACTATGATATTTAAAGCGCAATCGCAAGTATTTTATAGTTTGAGCAAAGTATCAAATGTTACATAGGCAGCATTTCAGCGGGAAGATTCAACAGATTTTTATATTTCTCATGTAAAAATTTGTAGCAGTGCTCTTAACTACTCAAAAATTTGTCATGGGGGTGCACACTTTGCAATATGCCTTTTCGCATGTATGCCATCCCACATGGCCGAACATTCGTTTCTAGACGACGTCAGTAAGTGACATTAGTTTTAATCATCAATAGACTGTTCATGCTTGAGACTATCACCCTGTACTAGCAACGCCATGTGGGTTATCTTGGTAGGCATGGTTAAAATTCACTTAGACTGTCAGCTATGCATGGGCAGTTAGAGAAGCTTCCTCATTCTAGTTGATCGTTTTGTTAAGACTGCGCGCCGGGCGCAAAAAGCTATGCTTATTTGAAAACTTACGTGACCATCAGTGATAGGCCTCGAATGTTCAGTGTGTGAATCATTAAATACTGTGCGACTAAGCGATCCTTACTTTTTTATAGACGGCCAACGCTCTATTGGCTGATATCAGTGCGCAGTATGATTACATGCAGTAGAATGAGTTTTCATTTTAACCCGGGTACAAAAAATACCTTAGGTGAAAGAAATAGTTGAATTTCAGAAACGGGGCCCACTTGGCGCCGAACGCCACCGCGTGGCAAAAAAACAGGGGTGATTCACGCGCCTCATTTAAAAGAGTATATAGCATCGACTTCTGCATTGTGGGCTTTGCAGAGCGTTTCTCAAATACAAACACGTAACAACGATGACAATTGTTAGTTCACACTTGTCCTGTGCATACTTATGCGTTCATTTTAATGATCATTCGTGCTGTGGTGGCGTGCTGAAAGTATAAAAAAAGACAACCACTCGTTTGTAGCACGAAGCTAATAGTACATTTATGCGGGTTTTTCAAAAAGAAAAGCGTAGTAGTTGATGAAAAATTCATCTTGGGTCGTGTCTAGCTGCTGGTAAGAACATGCTGCTCGTTATTCGTGTGATAATATAATCTCTTGCTATCACATTCATTGCTTCGTCCTAGTGGGAAACTGTGACTTTTTTTGTCTTTTTACAATGGTGCACTACGCCATAAGTCTTCTTACGACCCAGTTGTAATGTAGCACCCTAGTTTAGGCTTTGCTAAAAATGCACGCGGAGATGGCAGCTCATACTGTGTATGACACGCCATAGAATTTGGAAGAGCGTCGCGCAACTATAAATGTTCTTGCAGAATCACCAGAGCTGGTTCCACAAATACGAAAGCAGTCATTGGCACTCGACCACCTTCTACCAAGCCAGAACGGTCTCCCGCACAGCCCCACGGAACATCTTCTTACCATACGTGAACGCCTAGGCAGCCTGCGATCGACTCCTCATCCACACCCCCGGTCAGACAGGGGAGCGTGGCTGAGGAGTCTCCGACCGGACACTGGTCATACCAAGGTAAGTGGCTGAAGAGTATCCACCCGTACACCTAATTTCAGGACGGTGAAAAATTGGCAGATCCGATGAACTGTTGGAATCGATAATATGGGAAGCGCGAATGAGGAAGGTTGATATGTCACTTTAAAGTCAGCACAACGTTTTAAGGTGGACGTAAGTTAGGCCCTATATAACTTCTATGACACGTATTTTGTCGTCTATTCATGTCACGTGATGCAAAGTTTAGTATCACGTGACGTAATATGGGGAGCTAGCGAAACGGCCGCGAGTGCGCTATGAACGTAGCATGTACTCATGTTTTACATGACACGCATGTGATGATTATCGTGTTTCATCGTGTCATTTATCTTCGTCGTCCATTCACGTCACGTGATGATAAATTTGGTACATGTGGAGCTAAGCAAACAGCAGTGAGCACATCATGAACGGGGTATGTTGTCACGTTTCTACATGACATTCATATCATAATTATCATTTTTGTGCCAGTCATCTACATTAGTCATCAATATACGTCATGTAACACCAAATTTGGCATATTTGATACTAGCAAAATAGCCGCGAGCTCATCATGACCGTGGCATGTGTTCTGAATCTTGCATGACATGCATTTAATAATTATCATGTTTGCACCAGTCAAGTATTTCAGCCATTCATTGATGCTCCGTAATACTAAGTTTGGTAAGCGCTAAGCTAGCAAAACGAACGTGAGTAGACCATAAGCGTGGCGTGTAGTCATGACTGGTCATAACATAAGGATCATGACAAGCATGTCATGGTTTCCACTTTAGGATCGGTCACTTATGTTCGCAATGCAGTCATGTCATACCATACCAGTTTTGTGAAATATTGTCACGGAGTCATGACGTTGAGGAATGAAGAAGACTGCGGGGCAAATAAAAAATTGCCCGCAGCTTCCCTCGGGGGAACACTGAGGAGGATGCGGAGCATATAATTGGTTAACGGGGTGTTAAAGTGCGACTTACTTGGGTCGATGGCTACATTGGTTAACGTGGTTGTGAAATGGGGTGTTAAATTGCGACTTACTTGGGTCGATGGCTAAATTGGTTAACGTGGTTGTAAGAGGGTGTGTTAAATGAGTGAACACGTACACACGTATGCGAAAGGGCGGCGCTGGTCGAAGGGACGTCGATCATTGTGTTTGTGGATTCGTTGGAATTCATTTCACCGCGACCTTGGACATCGACGCGCCGTACAAACCAACCGACGAGCGGCAACTGAGCGAGCGAGCGCCGACCTTGAGTATATATACAGCGCGACGGCGCATGCGCTGTCAGCTGTCGAATGTTCTCGAAGGAGAAGCGTGCGCGCGGCACAGATGGCGAAGGCGCGACGGCGCATGCGCTGTCAGCTGTCGAATGTTCTCGAAGGAGAAGCGCGCGCGGCACAGATGGTGAGCGACGGCGCGACGGCGCATGCGCGCGCGTCAGCTGTCGAATGTTCGAGAAGCGGTGCGGACGGCGCGGACGGCGCACTACAAGGCGCGAGTATAAGATGCTTCGGCATCTAATATACAGTTTGTTTGGGTGAGCCTGTGCCCGGTAAACGTAAAGTCTTGCAATGATTGTGGCTAACGTACCATCGGCCGTCAATGAACTGTCAAGCGGCGAAGCGCGTTGGCATTAGGGATTTTTAGAATACCATTTGCAAGCGCTGCGGGCGTTGTAGGCGTAGCGGTTGCCATACGAATTTTAGAATAGCGTTTTCTCTGCTGCGATCCGCAACGCACCAGCGAGACCGTAGCCTCGAAACCAGCGCTTGCGTGCCACATGCGGGCCGCCATCACCGCCAGTAGCCTCGAAACCAGCACTTGTGGGCCACATTCAGGCCGCCATTACCGCGAGAAATTTCAATTTTTTGCATGCGGTCCGTGAACGCGAACGCCGACTCGTGTTACGACGCATGCGCTGTTGCAGCGACCACACCACAAGGGCTCGCGGTGCGCAATTCTAAACCTCCCTATTTATGCACTTATCATCAAGCCGCAGTTGCATTGAAGCACCGATTACTTTTTGTGATTCAGCACAACGAACCACGCGCCAATCTCACCCACTCAACATTGTTCCCTTCCAGCTATTTGTAAATTGCTTTAATCATTCCATTTTTCCAGCCGTTGTTGATGTTTGGAACAACCTAGATGGTTCCCTACGCGAAAAACCAATTGAACTGTTCTTGAAAGAACTGCCTAACCATATTTTGTACTATGTTTTAAATGCTTTGTATGTTTGTTTGGTATTGCCTAATGTATGTTCGTTCCTTTTCCTAATGTACCCACTCCTGCTATGTCTCGTGTATCGAGACAGCAGTATCTGTAAATAAATAAATAAAGAAAATTTTTAGCGTTATCGCTAGCGGCGACGTAGGTTCCAAAATAATTTGAAACGCTCATGAAGTGGGCGTAATCCTGACGAAACAATCTACTACAGCCTCGAAGCTTTTCGAACATCGTAGGCATGGTTTGCGGTGAACGTAGTGTAACGGGGTGATAACAAAACTTGAAGAAAGGAATGTGGCATCGCCCCCACAGAAAAAGACATCGTCCCGATGCTTTAACCAAAGACGAAGGTACAATATGAAAGACAATAAACACTAAATAAAAGCTCTAAAGCAAATCAACAACAACAAAAGTCCTCAGGTTCACGCATGAAATGGCTTGAGGAGCACGACACGAATGACTTCAGGTCGTGCACAGCGCCGTGGACAGCTCGTAATGCCGTCGGGAGCAGCCTCGTATAGCCGAGTGGGCCGAGAGGTCGAACTACTCTGTGTGGTCCTTAGTATCGTCATTGAAGTTTTTCACTGAGTCCACGTCGAAGCAACGGCATCTACACCCAGACGCGCTCACCAAGCTGCTACTCCATGAAGCTTTCTTGAAGATTGTAACGGCGGCTTTCAATCTCCTACTGATTCTTGTTGCGCAGGCGGTAGAGTTGACAAGCTACTTCCACGCGCTGAAGGTAGATGGTGATGTCGAGGTTTTCATCGGCGGCGTTGGGCAGCACGGCATCGTGCGTCATTGACTGTTTCCTTCCCTAGACCAACTTGTATGGCGTCATGTACGTCGTTGCTGAAACGGCGGTTTTGTACGCGAAAGTAACGTACAGAAGGATTGCATCCGACGCCTTGTGCTCGACGTCGACGTATACGACCAGCATATCGGTGATGGTCTTATTGAAACGCTTCGTTATGCCTTTGGTCTGCGAATGGTAGGCAGCGGTCTGGCGGTGAGTTGTCTGGCTGCACTTTTGGATTGCCTGAGTTAAGTATGCCGTAAAGACTGTACCTCTATCGGCGATGAGGACTTCTGGAGCTCCGTGACGCAAGCCGATGTTCTCGACGAAAAACTTCGCTACCGCAGTGGCATTGCCTTTGGGCAGAGCCCAAATGTTTCGGCGCAGTGGGCGAAGTAGTCAGTAGCTACGACGATCGATTTTTTTCCGGAATTCGACTTCGGGAACGGCCCCGGTAAGTCCATCCCGAGTTGCAGAAACGGCCATCTAGGTGGCTCGATTGGCCGAAGAATTCCGGCTGGTCTAGTCGGCGGTGTCTTTCATTGTTGACGGTCTCGCAATGTCCTGACGTAACGAGTGTGTTCGATGGCAAGTCGTGGCCAGTAACATTTCTTATGTATTCTCGAGAATGTACGGGTAACACCGAGTTGTCCAGCCGTCGTGTCGTCGTGTAGAGCATCCAAACAAAACTTCTGTACGTAACGCTGAAGGTACGACAAGAATGTAGTTGGCCCGACGTAGTGAAAACCAGTATTGTTGACGAGGATGCCGTTACGCAAGAAAAATGACGCCAGTCCTCGCTTGAATACCTTTGAAACGACGGCAGACTTGCCCTCTAGGTATTCCACAAGGTGCTTAATTTTAGCGTCGCACGCGGTCGTTTTGCAAAGTCATCGAGGCTTAAGGTTCTCAGAAATCAGTCACCGTCCTCGTTGTCCTGCGGTGGTGTGCCGACGGGGGTGCAAGACAGGCAGTCGGCGTCAGAGTACCTTCGCCCCGACTTGTTAACGACAGTGATGTCGAATTCCTGAAGTCGCAGACTCCACCGTGCAAGGCGACCTGAAGGGTCATTCAAGTTAGCTAGCCAACAGAGGGCATGGTGGTCACTCACAACTTTGAAAGGCCAGCCGTAGAGGCAAGCACGAAATTTGGAGGTAGCCCAAATGATGGCAAGGCAATCCTATATTTTTGTGTAATAGTTGACTTTCGCCTTAGATAGTGACCGGCTCACATAACTGACGAATCTTTCAAGTCCATCAACATTCTGCCCTAAGACGGCTCCGAAACTTACACTCTTTGCGTCGGTGTAGATTTCCGTGTCTGCATGCGACATTTTGTTCTTCAAATGATTACTCCAGTGAGGTTTCCCCCTGGAACTCGACGTCGGTCTTTGTCAGGTTAGTGAGTGGCTTGACGATGCGGGCAAAGTTTTTGACGAAACGCCTGTAATAGGCTCAGAGGCGAAGAAATTGGCGCACGGCTTTCTTGCTGGCACGTGACGGAAATATAGCGATATGTTGTCTTCTGGAGGTCGCGGAATACTCCGCACTTGCTTATCACGTGTCCCAAGAAGAATAGTTGCTCCTATGCAAAGCGGCACTTTTCTGGCTTCAGGGTGAGTACGAATGCTTTTATTGCTTGAAATACAGCTTCGAGGCGCTGTAGATGGCTTTCGAAGCTTGACGAAAACATGAGACATGGTCCAAGAACACGAGGCAAGTCTGCCATTTCAATTCTGCGATCACGGTGTACATAACAGGCTGGAGCATCACAGGCGCTGAGCAAAGACGATAGGGCTTGACCTTAAACTTGAACATGCCGTCTGGTGTTATGAACGCAGTTTTTCCTTTGTCTCTCTCACCTACTATGAGGTGCAATATTCTAATTGAGGTCCGTCGATGAAGAGTAATTTGCGTTGTGGAGTTCATCAAGGGCTCTGTCGATTCGTAAAAGAAGCTACACGTCCCTCGTCGTTATTTTGTTGAGTCGGCGATAGTCAACGAAGAAGCGTAGTGTTCCATCCTTTTTCTTCACTAGCACCACTGGTGTTGCTTATGGGCTTTTTGAAGGCTGGATGATGTCGTCGCGGAGAATTTCGTTGACTTGTTTCTTTATGGCCTCACGTTCTTGCGTCGAAACTCTGTACAGACTCTGACGAAATTTCTTGACATTTTCTTTTATTACAATTCAATGTTTCGCGACAAGGGCCTGCTGAATTCTCGATGACGACGAAAAGCAATTTTTCTATTTTAGGAGCAGGTTTTTGAGCTGCTCGTGTTTATGCATCGGAAGACTCAGATTAACGTCGAAAGATCGTGGAGTCTAAAAGCAGCTCCCATGCTTTATTTTGCTTTCCACATGCATTCCGACACTCCCTGTTCCACCAAGGAACGTGTTGCCTGGTGGACCGTCCAGATTGTGGGATACACTTTGTTGCAGCATCAGTGAGAAGTGCTGTCAAAATCTACAGCTGCATCTATATTTCTTTGGCATATGTCCGACCAACTTATACGAGTAGCTTCTCTGAACTCTACCCAGACCGCTTTTTCTGTCTGTCATCTGGGAGCATTTGGAGGACCTTTTTTTTACTTGTGTACCTAGAATGATCGTAAAGTGGTCACTTCCGAAAGGATTGTTGATCACTTTCCAGTTAAGCAGAGGTACAAGCGGTGGGGACACAATGCTGAGATCTATGCATGAGTAGGTTTTGTTGGCGGGGCTAAAGTATGTTGGCTTTTTCCTAGTCAACAGACACGCACCGAATAGGAACTGCTCAATTAGGCGACCTCGTGCATCGCAATGAGAGTCGCCCCATAGACCATTATCTGCATTCAAGTCCCCAAGGACCACGTAAGGCTCCGGTGTTCATCTATCAGTGACTGAGATATGTGTTTTTCGAGATGGTACTGTTGAGGTATGTAAAGAGAGCAGATGGTGACAAGTCTGTTCAAAAGAACTGCTTGAACAGCCACTGCCTCAAGGATGTTTGTAGTAGTAGATGTGCACATGCTACGCCTTGATCAACTATAGTGGCCACACCACCAGATCACGCTACAGCGTCATTGCGGGATTTTCTGAATAATACATTTTGACGTAAAAAATTGGTGTTCCTGGAATTTAAGTGCATCTCCTGTACACACAATACTTTTGGAGAATGTTGGTGTAAGAGTTCTTGAATGTCGTTGAGGTTTCTAAGCAGTCCTCGGACGTTCCATTGTTATATTGGTGTGTTCATTATGAGTGTAAATAAGTGCTGTGTGTACTAAAGAAGGATTGTATTAAGTCAGAAGCCCTTGTCAGGTCCCGTGATGATGTTTTTTACTTTCTGGCGCGCCCCAAAGAGCTTTGTCTGTCCTTCGGCACTGAACACACTGTTAGGCTTGCTGTTCTGTCCATCACCTCGAACTAAGTGCTGGATGTCCGCTCGTGGTTCACGCGTGCGGGCATGTAAGTCTTAGGGCATTATGTCGAAACAGAAGGCGCTGAGGTTTCAGGTCCGGAGGCCGGCAAGCCTTTTGGTTGTGAAAGAGCCTGTCATACTGGGCCTTGGTTCGGACTTCGAGGCGAAGGTCCCCACTGGCCATACGTGTAGCCTGATACTCTGGATCAAGGGTACTGGTGAGGCCTCTGGAAATGAGAAACGGACAGAGATTGCTTGCGTTCTTTTCTTGTGTTTAACTGTGGATAATACAGAAGCGCGGGAAAATTTCTTTTTGCTTTTTGAATACATTTAGTGTTGCTTCGGTGTGCCCTGTCTTAGAATGAGAACGATCAGAGAGTTTATGAAATGAAAAAGAGCCGATAAAGTTTATATAAGTTTGTCAGCCGTGCCAGCCGCCCACCATCGAGATCAAAATGGGGACGCGACAGCACAATTATAAAGGCATGCCAGCGCCAGCTGTACAAAGCCACTATAACCCAATAATATGTGATCAAAAGAAAGCACATAGACAAGGTTAACCCTCGCCGCCTGCAAGATTGAAGTGAACAGAAGTGAGGAGATGACAGGAAAAATTGGGAGAGAAAAAAGACGAAAATCAGGAGAGACAGAGAGACAGGAAAAGGCGACCGCCAATTTCCCCTGGGTGGGTCAGCCTGGGGGGGCCGTCTACGTGAAGCTGGGGTCAAAGGGGTGTGTCGCCTCTGCCAGGGAGCCTAAAGGTCCAATCACCTGGCGTCGGCTTAACCTCCCGAATCCCCTTTTCCCCGAACACGCCAACGCCACGCACGGCTAGCCGTGGAAGAGAGCTTAGCCCCTCCCCCCCGTAGCTTGGGTCCGGGGTGTCGCTACACACCAAACGCCTACTTACGCAGACGCCCCTGGGTGCCCACGTTCACGTCAAGAGGCCGCGCCGTCGCATTTTCGTCGCCAGACACCACCGCCGCCACCATTGACAAAATACCACCCACCTGCCTCCCAGCGCTACGCGCCAAGAAAAACCGACGTTTGGCGCGCTCCTGACACTGCCCGCTCTGCTACCACTGCGGAGAAACTGGCCACACATACCGCCGCGGCGAGTATCACCAAATGGGCTCACGCGCCCTCGTCGTCAACGCACCACCCCCGCAGCGTGAGAGCGACGACGCGACATCGCTGACTACCTGACCACCACAGAGCGGGCACCTCGACGTTCCTCCCGTTCACCATCACCTGGAGCCTCCAGGCCCCCTCATTGACGACAGCAGAACAGAAGCCTGAATAAGGGCCGTTCCGTGAGCACATATTTGGCAAACTAAGGGCATCAACTTATGGAGGTGCGGTTGCTGAGCGACGAAAATTGAACACCTTCCGCTGCCGCCGATGACGATGCGTCGAATTGTTAACACGCCACAAGCCGGACAGAACCCTAAAGTAGAAACTTCCCGAACAGAAGGAGACCTGACTCCGCCGCGTGGAAGCGGTGGAGCAAAGCGACGTAGCCGTGACCCGACGCCGCGACGAAACCACAACGCATGACGTTGAACAAGCGACCTCGACGCAATATTCGATGGTCACAACGTCACCGCTCTCGTTGACACTAGGCCGACTTTTCCGTCCTCAGGCGGTCTTTCGCGACGAAGTTAAAGAAAGTGAATAGTGCTTAGCAAGACCCTGAAATCTTGACCACTGGGGGTCGTCTAATAACACCAGCCGGTGTTTGCACAGAAAAAGTCACCATAAGTAACCGGACCTATCATGCCAGCTTTCTAAGTCTACAGCTCTGCTCCAGGAATGTGATACTTGGGATGGACCACTTAGATCAACATGGCGTCATCATTGACCAGAGGTCTGAGGTAATAACGCTATCCACAGAAAAAGCGCTGCCGTCGCACACGTCGGCAGGAAGCTACGCCTTGTATATGCCGGAAGACGAAGTCGCCATTTCTCCTCGCTCCAGCGTCAGCGTTTCCAGCGGCTCTCAAGAATAAACAGACTTGCAAGTCGTTGTTAAGGGCGACCGGAACTTGTTAATGAACCGCGAAAATTGCGTCGCCAGAGAAATAGCCGAGCTGCGAAGAGGTAACGCAAAAGTGTGATGCTCACGAGCTTCAGTAATAAGCACAGGCACGTGAGCAAAGGTACAACGGTTGCCTACATAAAAAAAATACTGGAAGCCAGCAAAGCTTTCGCCGTCATCAATTCTGCCGAACGCACTCCTGCGACTCGAGCGTTTAAAACATAAAGTCTCAAAGCAGGAGGGTGCGCCAACAGGCCAGAAGGGAAAGTCGGCACAACCTAATATCAGGCATCAATTCGTATACACAGGAGGCTAAAGTCTGGAAGATGGTTGAGAGACTAGCAGGGAGACAGGTACATTCACTACCTCTCGTAAACACACAAGTTAACCACTTGGAACTTTAAGCAAACTTCCACGGTGCACACTTCGAACAAGTGTCCAGCTCGTCACACTATAATGAAGCTTTACAAAGATACAAAACAAGAGTTGAAAAGCAGACACTAGAAAATAAATCTTCAAAAGACGGAGCATACAACCAAGCTTTCGGCTTAGCTGAGCTCCAAACATCACTAAACTTCTGTAGTCATTCCACCCCAGGTTTTGATAGTGCGGTGTACGAAATGTTGAAAAACCTACCAATCGAAACGCAAAAAAATTGGCAGATCCCACGTACAGTGGGAATCAACGATATGCGAAGCATGAATTACAAATGATGATATGTCACATTAAAATCAACACAACGTCACGAGGTGGAGAAGAATGATGCCGTACATGACTTCCATGTAATGATTATTATGTTTGGATGTGTCGCTTACCTTCGTCATCTATTCACGTAACGTGATACCAAATTTACTATATGTGGAGCTAGCGAAATTGCCACTAGCACGCTATGAGCGTGGTATGTTGTCGTGTTCTTACACGGCACGCTTTTCAGGATTATCATATTTGCACCAGTCAAATATTTCGTCATCGATTCACATAACATAACCCCAAACTTGGTACATGTGGAGCTAGCACAACGGCCACGAGGGCATCATGAAGGGCCCAATATACTCCAATGTAGCGTTGACGTGCGCGCACGCTGGGCGCAGCCACGCTACGTTAGCAAAACGCGAGCACTCTATAGTCTAACGCCAGGCATGACGAGCCTCTGACGGCGCGGCCTGCCGGCAATCAGCGAGAAACACGACAAGCTACATTTTGCGTCGATGCCATAGAATAACAATACTCTATGCTGATGCGTTACCCAGACAACACTGCGTCTCTTTCTTTCATGACGGAGGGATGCCGGACGCGCATGCGTTAAAGCAACACAGCACGGCGAGCGCCTGCGAGTATATGGCAGGACTGGTGCCTGGCGTGGGAACGCCGGCGAGCATCGAACCGCATCACGTCTATATGTATTGGCACCTAGAATGGGGCTTGTAGTCATGTTATCGCATGACACGTATCTCAAGATTATCATGTTTGCACCAGTTACATACTTTTGTCATTCGTTGGCGTAACGTAATACCAATTTCGCATATGTGAAGCTAGCGAAACGGCCACGAGCGCATCATGAATCTAACATGTGTCATGTGCTACATGACATGCATGTCATAATTATCATGACTGTATGAGTAATTTACTATGTTGCCCATTAGCGTCGCGTGAAACCAAGTTTGGTACATGTGAACCTAGCAAAACGGCTGCCAGCGCAACATGAGCCTAACATGTAGTAATGTTGTTGCATGACATGCATCTGGGGATTATCTTGTTTGCACCAGTCACATACTTTTGTCATCTATTCACGTACCGTAATACCAAATTTGTTATATTAGACGCTAGCGAAACGGCCACGAGCGCATCATGAGCGTGGCATGTAGTCATGTTGTTACATGACACGCACATCATTATCATGTTAGGGCCTGTCGCTTGTGTTCTCCATGCAGTCATGTCATACCATACCAGTTTTTCAACGTGCCATGCGAACGTTACCACCGTGGGAGCTACAGGACCATAAAATGTAAATATTGACATTCATGACATACATATCATAAGTTTTCATGTGATGATCAGTCAAATATGTTCTTCATACAGTCATGTTATGCCGTACCAATTTTGGTATTGATACCATTATCGAAACAGCCAGGAGAGCTAAGTGTTTAGGCGGCTAGATAGATAGATAGATAGATAGATAGATAGATAGATAGATAGATAGATAGATAGATAGATAGATAGATAGACAGATAGATAGATAGATAGATAAATAGATAGATAGATAGATAGATAGATAGATAGATAGATAGATAGATACGATCAAAGTCGCCGAAGTTCGCTAAGAAATGTTTCGCATGTCAAAACCCTACTTTGCTTGTACAATGCTATCTCGTTTTCTGGTGCCATTCCCATTTTCTGGAAAGAGGATATAATTATTCCCTATTTAGAATAGTGCAAGGACCCTTCCTCAGTTTCGAGGTATAGGCCCATGGCACTTACAAGCTGCCTTTGTAAAGTTTTTGAAAAGATGATAAACCGCCGACTTTCACGTTTCCTTGAAACAAACAATCTGCTCGACCAATTCAAGCGTGGGTTTTGAGAGGGTAGATCCACCGCCAGCTATTCGGTGCTTATCCAGGCAGAGATCCGAGACCCTTTAGTCTACAAACAATACTTCCTCTCTAGGTTCCTCGATATCGAGAAGGCTTACGACGCAACATGGCGTTTTGGCATATTGACTTGTCTCACATGGATGTGTGCGGTAGAATGCTTTCCATATTCGAGAGTTACTTGTCCAATCGGACATTCCGTGTCCGTGTGGGAAGTATTCCCTCCCAGTCATTTGTTCAAGAAACGGGAGTACCGCAAGGCAGTGTACTTAGTTGTATTTTTTTATTATATAACAAAATGACTTCCTTGCACCTGTCCATCTCCCGCAGTATGTTCTACTCTACATATGTCGATGACGCCCAGCTTAATTTGATGTCATGCAGCCAGGTAATGTGCAAGTGGCAGGTTCAGCTTGGTTCAAACAAGGTCTCCAAGTGGGCAGGAAAAATAGATTCTGGCGGAACCCAAAAACTAGCACACGCGTATTGTTCTCCCGAAAGAGAGGCATGCACTTCCTCCGTTTGTGTTATGTCCTGTGCTCTGAATGTGAGACCATTAGCCACGATGTTTTGGTGGACGACTGCAGCCATGTACCATTCCCCATGGTAATGGTACATGTGCCTCCGCCCGCGCAAGGCGCCTGCCATTGTGGTCATAACATGTCATGTTGGAAGGAAGAGGGCACACGCGCAGGGCGTATCTCCAGACCTCTGGGATGCGTACGTGCTCTTTCGTCTCTGTTGGGTGGTGCACGTGTAGTCGGGCTAATAGGCGGCGACTAGGCGGAGTGTTCGAAACTCTCGTGCATTGGTGAATAAAGTGTGCCTCCCGGAGCTAGGCGAATGTGTTTACCATTCCCAGGCCCATAAGACGCTGGTTGGACGTGCTTATTGGGAGATCGAAGACACGCTTTTACATCTTACTGAAAATGGCCTCAAGGGCGTTCTCGTCAAACTTGCGCAGGTGGAGGTAAGGAGCCGAGTAGACGACTCGACTGGTTACGAATGCATGCGCCAACCGTAAAACATGTTTGCACCGTAACTCCCAACGCTTGTTGGAAACTCCGTGGACGATACGGCCCACCTGATCCTCCACCTTACATGGTTTTGTCTATGTTGTATCGACTCGGCGATGTTTATGAATAAACAGGCCCAGTACTCTGATCGCGTCGTGTTCTAGGATGGTCCACTTCGTCAGGACAGTTCACTTTTGGCAGTTAACTTTGCCGATGGGCGTATGAGCACAAATTACGATTTGGTCAGGGAACAGTGGAGGCCACAGCTACGGGCGTAGGCATCCAGGATCTCCGACGCTTGCAGCAGGTTCGCTTTCATGTCTCCTACCGATCCTTGTTTAGCCCATATGTTAATATCGTCGGCATACAGCGCGTGCTGTATGCATTTAATATTATCCAGCTGAGCCTTGAATTTCATCATAGGCAGAATGAACAATAGGGGTGAGAGGACCGCACCCTGTGGGGTGCCTCTCGCACCTGATTTGTAGGGGCCTTGTTCTTCATCTTGTATTCGGATGTATGACTGTAGGTCAGAGTGAAAATGTCGAGTGTATTGAAGCATGTTTTGTCCACAGCAGGTTTGGGAAAGGGTTTGGGAAAGGTCCTCTAGTGTTATGTCATGTGTGACTTTGTCGAAAGCCCCCTTCAAATCAATGGCGAGTAATAATTTCTCATTAAGAAGCTATTCGACAGGATTTAGAATTTTGTCATCTGATTGAAGCAGGAAATCCTGGGCGGGCCGATGCGGGCGGAACCCTAACATTGTGTTTGGAAATACGTGTTGCTTTTCCTAAAATTCGGACAAATGATCTCGCACCATAATCTCCATCAGCTTTCCCGCATAAGACGTGAGAGAGATGGAGCGAACGTTGCCCGTGTTTTTGGAATTCCCAGCTTACGGAATGAATGAAGAAGACCAGGATGGTCTTCTATTCTATTGCAATGGGTGTCCCAGCAAGCCAGATTGAGATTATGTACCCAAGCAGTGCGTCGCAGGCCAGGACGAGAAGGCTGGTAAGTAATTTCACTGTCACTGTGTCTCTTACCGGCACCATTTCTCGCTTCATTTTAGTCAGGGTCACCTTCAGGCCATGGAGCTGGACCGGTTGATCCAGCTCCCCGTTCTCAGAACCTGCATACGAGTACGCTGGCCCTTGAGTGTCATGTTGGACACATAGGTATTGATCGCGTAGTTTGCGTGCTAAATTTGAAATGTCTTTGTTGAAGGCATCAATTGCCCGTTGGAGATATTTTTGTGTCTCGGCTCTGGTTTGGCTCGGATCAGTCAAGGCGCGAAAGAGATACCCAGTGTTCCGGCTGGACATTTGTCTAGCAGCCGTGTTGCATCGGTCTACTCGATTCGAGTCGGTGAGCTGGGCCGCGTATTTTGCCACTCATTTGGTGAGCTCGGCAATGCGAATTTTGAGATACCGATTGTGTTTTCGGCGGCGCCATCTGTGACTATGCATGGTAACTTGTTTCGCGAATAGGGGCCAGATTTGTGTAGGTTTTCCGAAACTCTGTCTAGTCAGAAATTGGGCTTGGGCATAGGGCCTTGTCATTTGTTTGCTTGTGAGGGCGGTGTTGAGTATGCAGTGGTCACTGCCGAGGGTTTCCTCTGTGTTGGCCCAGTCTGCATGTCTAATGTTTTTGGAGAAGGTAATGTCCGGACACTTGTCCCAAGTCACTGAAATACCTACGCGCGTTGGATGGGCAGGGTCAGTGTAAAGAGTGAGGCCTAGCGAAGACACAAGTTCTGCCAGCTTGCGCACCCGCTTCTGAACGCGCACATATCCCCAGAGTGTGCTGTTAGTGATGAAATCACCCGCGGTCACCAGGAGATCCCTGCCGATAGCCTTCAGGACGCGACTGAAGAGTGCTGCGAATGTTAAATTTTTAGGTCTGGGGGAATATTATATGTTAAGTACGTGGAATGGCGCATCTCGTTTCTTTAGCGGAAGAAGTTTCAACATCACGTAGCAATACACAGTTTGAAGTTTCAAGTCGACAAAGTTAGCTGTATAATTTTTATACACACAGAGGCAGGAAGAAGGGTCCTCCTAGAAAGCGTTGTAACTTGTAAGGGTGGCACCACTTCCTGGTTTCTGTAGGGTTACCACCGCCGGAAGTGAGTCAAGAGTTGATAAGAATAGTCGGAGATGTGCCCGCTTCGTGCGGGAACAAAAGCCTCGACACTTCCACTGAAATTGTTAATGGGGGTGGCCGAATTGGTTTTTCGTGACAGCACCCAACCTCAAGTTGAAGTCCGGGTACAACAGACAGTCAATCGGGAGATGATCGTGTTAAACGAGACAACGTGCCGTGCAGCTTGATTTGTGGCGGAACGACCTCAACCGACCAACACTGAAAAAGTGAAGTACTCGGCCAGCCAGGCCCAATATCATGACGTGAACAAGCTGGTGAATTATCTGACCAGATCGGTTGAACGTGATGACCTGTTACTGAGGTCAAAATTGTCAACGATGGCTGAGACGCCGTCTAAGATACCGTCGATTGAAAGGGTTCATCGAAAAAAAAACAAGAGAAATAAGATAAGAAGATATCGAACGAGCACCGCAAACAGGTGCATAGGCGCAGCACGCAGCACTAAGTGCCCAGGATAGTAGATTGAGTTGGATTTCCATGCGTTTGGCAGTGTTGAGTGCACTATTTTGTGTTATTTTTGTTTTTATCCTGTGTCACAAGTGTCAAAGTGTTTCTGCAGTGACGTGATGTTATCAATATGATTGTAGAATTTTGATAAAGACAAAACTTTGTACATCTAAGTTGTTTGAAATGTGTGATGAAGTGTTGCACTCATCTACCTGTGGATATATTTCAAGTGTTGTGAGTTTGAATTGCAAAGTGAAATTGTATTGAGTGTTCTGTTGTGAATGTGGCGTGCCATGAGCGATAGACTTTATTTGTGTGTTGACTATTCGCGCTCATTTGTGTGCATTTGAATATTATGTGATAATATTCTTAAAGTGGGGGCCAGTGTCCCAAACGAGCGCTCCGAAAAAGCACGCGGCGCAGAAATCTAGCGACAGTGACGATACCAAGTGCCAGAGAGACACATTGAGGCCAGAGCTAAAGAAGCGAACAAGCGTCCAGACTCCCCAGGTGCGCCGTCTCCCCCCCCCCCGTCCCCCGTTGGAGGCGCAGTTTCGCCGACCAACCTCCTTGCATCGGCTGGCTAGAGACTGCTAAAAAAATCTCGAGGAGCGTGGTGATACAGAGTTGCGTCACGAGTCACGGATGGTCCTCGAAACGTCTCGCTCTTTCCCCAGGCTTGGCTGAACATCGAGCCGACGAAACTATTAGATTTTTCTGGAAATAGCACGAAAGGACTTTAGCGAGCAGTGGAGAACAAACATTAAGAAAAGAAGGAAGTTTGCGCCAGCGTGCGTAGGGTCTTTCCGCCTTGTCGGCGAGGGCTTTTGTCTTTAGTGACAAAGCAAGAGATAAAGACAGTTTACACCAGTCAGTGTAGACAGGAAATGAAGGACGTCTTGCGCAAATGTGCGAAGGGTCATTTCGCCGTGTCGGTGAAGGTTTCTGACCTCTGTGACAAGGCAGGTAGTGAAGAGTGTTTCTACTTGAGAAATGAAGTCGTGTGTTACAAACAGAAGAGTGTGTCTACCACGCGCGAGCAAAGACGCGTGGCAGCAGCTGCGCGTGGGAACCGACGTGTTACCGACGAAGAAGTTTGGTGCTTGGAGGGCAGCCTAACGAAGACGTGAGGTTTCCTGGAAAAGCGATTTCCAGGAAACCTCGGACAGCGCTGGACAGCTCTGGACTTTAAGTGAGTGACTTCTGAAAAAGTATTATTCAAACATTGTTCCAAGAACTTTGGACTGAATAAATTTTTGAACTGTTTAATCGTTGAGTATCTTCGTTTTTTGATGCATGTTTTTGGAATGTACGCCGTATTGTCGTTTGTGTCCGTTGTTTCGAGTGTTGCTGTTTGTAATGGGTAGTCTATTGTTTGAATGGTAAAAGATTGCACTGAAATATTCCTGATTTTGCATGTTTGACCTGCCATGCTTGAGAATATAAATTTGTTTTCTTTATCAACTCTCCGCTCTGACTCGTTCTTTGAGCCACAGCCGGCGTCTGCTGCGCGCCAAATAGGACCACTTCACATTCTCCGCGCTTTCGTGGTGCAGTTGAGGGGACCAATACTTCGGCCCTTAGAATTAGCGCGGTGATCCTCTCTCTAATTAACGGGACCTGTGACAGCCAGCGTCAAAATTTTGATTTTGGCTTGAAGACCAATTGGGCGCAATTGAAACCTGACGCGTTCTGTGTCTCAGTGGGATGCGTCCCGCGTGAAAAGAGTGGCGTATAGCGTCTTTGTGGGACGTGCGCCATGTCTCGGACCTGCGAAAGACGTGCCCAATGTCCATGACGGGCGTCCTCATTAGGCAAATTTAGTTGGGCGATCGTAGCACGTCTGCGTACGCAGGGAACGCGCTGCGATGTCAGTGAGCATGCCGAGTATGCAAGAGAACGCACGGTTTTTGTCGGTTTTCCGTAAGTTTTCAGAAAAGCTGCATAGCGTCGGTAGCTGGCATATTGGGCTGCGCAAGGTCGCACGTCTTGTCGCATCGCCAGTAAAATTTTGTCGCATCCACTGAATATGAAACACGCAAACACGCAGAGGCGTCAATGCGCATGCCCAGTGCTCAAGACAACGCGTGGTAGCTCGCGGACGCCCGTATGATTTCAAAAACTGCGTAACGTCGACTGCGGGATCTGCGTGTTCTCGAGCCTTGTCACTTCTCACATTCTTCACTATGACTACAGCTGGTGTTTCTCGTGTGAGTATCACCAGCACAACTATCCGAGTTCCGTTCAATCCAGCTGGAAAACATTTTAAGTGCCTGCCGCATTATGAGACAGGAAAAAAGTTCCCAGCCAAACATTTTCTGGCCGAAAATGGAAGTCGTTCTGGACAGAGATGGAAGCCGTTATAGTTGTAAATGAAAATCCTTTCAGGAGAGTGTACCTAATACAAACGTATATTTATATATATATATAAATATATATATATATATATATATATATATATATATATAAACTGTGGTAGTTCATCATCTTCCGCTGCACATACACGTCATCGTGATCATCATCAATGGAGTCTCTCGCCTCGCCGCGTGTTTATTTGCTGGCTAGCACAGCTGTGTTGAGAATACAACGGTCGCTAATTTGTACATGACGTCGTCTCACAAGTGGTGGAGAGTGCTGTGATTCCGAGGTCCTCATGCTCTACCGGTCACCCCTTGAGCTGTGGTCTGGTCGACTCCTGTGCTTGCCAGCAGTGATGACACAAAAGGACGCACCACCCACTGCTGCCTTCGTCACACTCGCTCAGCCTGCTGGGCCTCACCACATCATGAGTACCTTAAAGCGAGACCCTCCAATGTTTTCTGGCCTTTTCGGTGAAGACGTAGAAGAATGGTAGCACAGTTACGACCACACCAGTGCTTGAAAATACTGGGATGAGGCACGCAAGCTGCGCTATGTTCCCTCTTATATGAAGGAGGTGGCTAAGACGTGGTACTATAACCACGAACGCGACTTTCCTGATTGGTCAGCATTCACGGTGCAGCTGCTTCAGATATTCGGCACTTCTGCAGGACACTCGGTAGTAGTGAAACAGAAGGTCACTGCCAGCACCTTGGGGCCCGACGAATTGCACACATCGTATATTGAAGATGTTCTGGCCCCATGTCGCCGCGCCTAGAGTGATTATGCAGGAAGCTGATCTTATTCGCCATGTACTGAAAAGCATCAACTCCGTCGCCTTTAATGCACTAGTGATGCACAGCCCGACAACAGTGTAAAGTGTTTTTACAACCTTCTTTCGCCTGGACACAATCTAGTCAATGCGCCTTCCACACGCCCCCTGGGACACTCGTCTTACTAACCAGCATGAGCTGCGGGCTCTAACTTCACAGCGTTGTTCCTGCCATCGTATTTACTTCACCTGTCCGCTCGCCTCCTCCTTGTCTGCGGGAGAAACGAGCGTCGCACGTTTCCCGTCACCTGCGCCTTTACAAGTGCCTATAAGCCGAAGTCACCTCACGGCCTCCTGCACCAACTCAACCTGCAGCTGAAAAATTTGTATATAACATTTTGGCTGTGATGGCAGCCAAGGCATCACTACGACCACACTTCCCTGCCTGGCGCCCAACGCGCCCCGTCTGTTAATACTGTGGCATACGAGAACACATTCCGGCTTTTGCCGCCCGCACCAGCATGATAAACGACGAGGTTATTCTTCGTACGAGAGTGACCGTGCTCCGGAAACTGACCTCTATGCTCTAGGAACCATCATTCTCTCGTCGCAACGTTCGTCTTACACTCCTTTGCCCATAGTGACCCTCGTTCTTCCTGCTCACCCCGCCGTCGTTCACTGTCGCCCTTCCACCATACTACCTCGCCTTTACTTTCTGCCCTGATGCCTTTCGAAAGCCACTCGGAAAACTAGAAGCTGAAGTTTTTGGAGAAGGAACTGCGTGTCGTCAAAGTGTCGCAATTCCTCTTTCGTTCCCTGGAAGTTTAGTCACTGGTTGTTTAGAAGGTATTTTGTTTGATGCCCTCGTGGACACTGGAGCAGCCATTTCAGTCATTGATCGTGAAATTTATCATCGTCTACAAAAAATAGAAACTCCATAAGTTGCTCCGCTGTTATTTGATGCTAATGAAAATCGAATTTACACAAGTGTAGAATGCAAAGTTCGTGTTATGATCGACGGAATTTGCCACCTTATACAACTTGCTGTGCGTTTTTCGTGTGCTAAAATGTTTATAGTGGCCTGGGACTTCCTGTCAGCTGCTTCTACTGTCATTTCGTGTGGTCTGCTTGTTATTCACACTACGAACACTGAGCACTCTAGTGCTTACAACTTATCATAATCATCTTGTCCCAGCTGCAGATTTTGTACTGCCCCGGCCTAAGAACGTATCCTCACCAGTAGGTCGAGCGATAACATTGACGAATACGCAGTGGTTGTCCCCTGATCAGTGCTGCATCTTCCAAGGAAACGCCATCGCCTCTTGTTGGTGCAGTTTTCACGTGACCATGCCAGTCTCACCGTCTACATGAAAATCGAGCCACAGCTTCTGCGAGAGGGGTTCATTGTTGCCAGCCTGATTGACATTGCACCGGCATGTGTTTTCACTGTATAATCTCAACCATCAGTCGCTAAGTGTACGCCACCAGGAGGCTCATATATTCGGCTTAAAGCCACTTTGAGTCTATAGCTTACTACAACGCAAGCTGAAGCCCTTTTAACTAAACACCAGACTTGTATTGACGTTATCTCGGATAGCTTGGTTCATACTACAGCGGCTTCTCTGCGCATCGCTACACACGGTTACAGTATCATTCGCCGAAGCCCTTACCATACGTCGTCTTCAGAACGCAAGGTTATCGAGGAACAAGTCAATGACATGCTCGCACGCAACGTTATCATGCCTTCAGCAAGCCCTTGCTCTGCTCCTATTGCCCTACCCTATTGAAAATCCTGGGTTAGTGGATGCTGGAATCGTTGGTGGATATGGTGGAAATAATAGTGGTGTAGTGAAGAAGAGGAGCTTCAGCGGCATTTCTCAGCGCATCAGGGGCATCGCCATCAGCATAAGCTCGTGCTTGCTGCGCTTGGCCGGACGCTGCTCACTGCTTCGCTTTCTGCGTTCTGCGCTGCAAATAAACCCCGTTACAAGTGGTGGATACTGCTGGCTTTCGATCACCCTGGAGCTTCGGAATCGCATTTTCCATCCATTATGCCTACCGACGCAAGCGCCGCTCCAACTCCTCCACCGGCACTGCCTACTGTTCTCTGCGCCGGTTCTCTGCGTCTGCGAGATCCCCCTGTCCTCTCAGGCACAGAAGACAAGGACGTTGACGACTGGATTTCAATGTACGAGCGAGTGAGTACTCACAACAAATGGGATGACACCGCCAAGTTGGCCTACGTCTCTTTCTACCTGTCGGACGTGGCCAAGCTGTGGTTTATAAACCACGAAGCGGAACTCCCTACATGGTCGGTCTTCAAAACGAGCCTCACACAAGTTTTCGGGCGGCCTGAGGTACGCAAACGCCGTGCCGAACAACGCTTACATACTCGGTCCCAGCAGCTTGGTGAGAATTTCACAAGCTATATTGAGGACGTTCTGGACCTTTGCAAGCGAGTGAACGAGTCAATGTCCGAAGAGCTTAAGATCAAGCATATCATGACAGGCATTGAGGACGACGCTTTCCAAATGTTGCTTTCTAAGAGTCCTCGCACTGTCCTAGAACTGACCGAGTTATGCCAGAGTTTTGACGAGTTGCGCAGGCAACGTCTTTCCACCCGACGTCCCTCGGTGCTCGACGACTCTTCGTCCAGCCTTTTCACCCTTGGCATAGGAGAAGACCATGCCCCTCTTCTCTCCAAGATCCAAGAGTTCATCCGCGCTGAGGTCGCTCGTCAGCTCTCTTTGATGTCCTGTGTACCCGATCAACCACGCAGATCGCCGTCTACACTCCGCGACTTCATTCAAGACCAGGTCGCACAAGTTCTTCCTCCCGCCCGTGAACCTCCCCCAGTTGCCGCACCTCTCACGTACTCCGAAGCCGTTGCTCGACCTCGACAGCCTGCGTTCCAGTCAGCGCCTATGTATTCGCCTTCGCCCTATTCGCCGCCGACCCATTCACCACCGACCTATTCACCGCCGCCTATGCCGATACCACCTCGGCCGCAGTTTTCGGCCCCCCAGCCGCAAGTCGGAGTCTACTCCGACCAATGGCGGACCTACGACAACCGTCCCATATGCTTTTCTTGTCGTGGTGTTGGCCACGTGGCACGTTATTGTCGTCATCGCCAGGCTGCCCAGAGCATTCGGCGAATGCCCTCTTTCGACCCTCAGTTTTCGTCTACGCCTTCAAGCCCTCCTTCCTCTTCCTTTCCTTCTGATCGTCCACACGGCCCGACCCGCCGCTCCCCATCTCCACGTCGACGTTCGCTTTCCCCTATGCGTCGCCGTTCCGGACCCACCGACCAGGAAAACTAACGGCCGCCGTTCCCGAGGCACGAACTGCGTCCCCGTCGCCATGCACAAGTCCTCGCCCCTGTCCAGCTAACGTCATTGAAGTGTCAGTCGATGGTAGCGTCGTCATGGCGCTTGTTGACACCGGAGCCGCTCTATTCGTCCTGTCCATGAACCTGTGCCGCAAACTCCGCAAAGTTCTGACGCCATTATCCGGCCTCTCTCTTAGAACGGCTAACGCAGAAAGTGTAACACCTCTCGCAGCCTGCACCACACGAGTTGTCATCGAAGGGATTGTGTATATCGTCGAATTCGTAGTGCTGCCCTCGTGTTCCCATGACATGATACTCGGCTGGGACTTCCTTGCGAATAATAATGCCGTCATTGACTGCTGTCGTGCTGAACTTGAGCTATCTGCACTTCCTGATGTCGACGCTGTCGAAGCCTCCCTGCCGTGTTATAAACTGTTTGTTTCCGACGACACCACCGTACCACCGCGCTCTTCTCTGCTGGTGACTGTGTCGTGTGACGCTATTTCCGACGGTGATGTTTTATTTACGCCCTCTGCCCTGTTCATTCAACGGAAATGTTCTCCACTGCCCATTGCTCTTTTTACTCTCCACCATGGCGTCACGAAGACGCTCGTGTACAATACGCTAGAAGGGCCTTTACCTTTATTCTATGGTGAATGTCTCGGTCACGTGCATCCGATCGACGCCCGTCACATTTTTGACGCTCCATCTAGTTTACTTTCTACGGACCTCAGCGCACTCATTTCTGACTCTGTTGTTGACCAGTCACTCCTTGACGCTTTCCACCGCTCCATCGATGTCGCAACGTCTTCGTCAGAACGAAGCCAGTTAGTGAACCTGCTGCAAACGTTTCGTACTTCTTTTGACAGCCACGCTTCTGGCCTCAGTCGCACATCGAACATATCTCACAAGATTGACACAGGAAGCCATACGCCTCTACGGCAGCGCCCCTACCAAGTCTCAGCGTCGGAGCGCCGTGTTATTGACGACCAGGCTGCTGAAATGCTCCAGCGGGGTATTGTACAGCCTTCTAACAGTCTCTGGGCGGCGTCACCGGTCGTTCTTGTTAAGAAGAAGGACGGCTCCATTCGGTTCTGTGTGGACTATCGACGTTTAAACAAGATCACCCGCAAGGACGTTTACCCGTTACCTCGAATAGACGACGCCCTTGACTGTTTGCAGGGAGCAGAATATTTCTCTTCGCTGGATTTACGGTCTGGATACTGGCAAGTTCTTATGGAAGCATCTGACCGACCGAAAACAGCATTTGTTACACCGGATGGATTATACGAGTTTACCGTTATGTCTTTCGTCCTTTGTAACGCTCCAGCCACTTTTGAAAGAATGATAGACGCTATTTTACGAGGCCTCAAGTGGAACACATGTTTATGCTACCTCGATGATGTAGTTGTTTTTTCCACCGATTTTGACACCCATTTAAATCGTCTCGAGCACGTCCTCACACGTCTCACCGACGCCGGCCTTCAACTCAACCTCAAGAAGTGTCGTTTTGGTGCTCGGCAGCTCACCATTCTTGGCCACGTCGTATCGCGGGACGGCATACTTCCCGACCCCGCCAAGCTTCGAGCAGTCGCCGATTTTCCGAAGCCAAAGAACTTGAAGGAACTAGAAGTTTTGTCGGCTTGTCGTCATACTTCCGACGCTTTATTAGAAATTTTGCTTCCATATGTGCGCCCCTTACGGACCTTCTTAGCGGCGACAAGGACCTTTTCACCTGGTCACCAGCATGCGACGATGCATTCACCAAATTACGCCACCTGCTGACTTCACCACCCATCCTCCGCCACTACGATCCTGCCGCTCCCACGGAGGTTCATACTGATGCCAGTGGTGTTGGACTTGGCGCTGTGCTCGCGCAACGAAAGGCAGGGTTTGATGAATATGTCGTCGCCTACGCAAGCCGTACTTTTACGAAAGCCGAGGCTAACTACTCCGTGACCGAGAAAGAGTGTTTAGCTATTATTTGGGCCCTTGGAAAATTTCGCCCCTACCTGTATGGTCACGCATTCGACGTCGTCACTGACCACTACGCCCTTTGTGGGCTATCCACACTTAAAGACCCTTCCGGACGACTTGCTCGCTGGGCGCTCAAACTTCAGGAATACGACATCCGCGTTATTTACTGATCTGGTCGTAAGCACACAGACGCCGACGCCCTTTCTCGCTCACCCATATCGGATGAAGGTGTTTGCCTCTCTTCCCTCGAGCCTGAACTTGCGTCATCCGCCTTGCGCAACATGACAGTGGAACAACGAAAGGATCCCTGGATCAGTGGCCTCATAAGCATTCTTTCTGATCCTCTCACTCCTTCGCCGTCTCGCGCTCTCCGCCGCCAGGCTAGCAACTTTTGCCTAAGGGATGATCTTCTTTATCGACGCAACTACCTTTCTGACGGTCGCAAGTGTCTCCTTGTGATACCCCGCCACCTTCGAGCTGCCATCTGCGAAGCTTTTCACGCGGACCCACAGTGCGCCCACGCAGGCCTCTTCAAGACATACGCTAGGCTTCGACTCAGATATTATTGGCGTGGCATGTATAACTACGTTCGAAAGTTCATTTGCTCGTGTGCTCAGTGCCAACGACAAAAGTTACCTCCCGGGCAAGTCTACCCCTCACAACCTCTTCCTTGTCCTAGTCGACCTTTTGATCGCGTCGGCATCGACATTTACGGACCACTACCATCAACTCTAGCTGGTAATCGCTGGATTATTGTTGCGATAGACCATCTGACACGCTATGCCGAAACAGCCGCGCTGCCGACTGCCACAGGCCGTGAGGTTGCAACGTTTCTGTTGCAACGTTTCATTCTGCGTCATGGTGCCCCTCGCGAGTTCCTAAGTGACAGAGGCCGTGCCTTCCTTTCTGACGCCTTGAAGGCATTACTCAACGAATGCCGAATCGTGCACCGCTCAAGTACAGCGTACCACCCTCAAACAAATGGCATGACGGAGCGCTTCAACCGTACTCTTGGCAGTATGCTGTCGATGTACGTCGCCTCTGATCATTCAAATTGGGACCTAGTTCTTCCGTTCGTCACCTACGCGTATAATACTGCCGTACAAGCTACTACTGGGTTTTCGCCATACTTTCTTTTGTACGGACGAGAACCTTCAAATACAGTAGACACTATTCTTCCATATAAACCTTATAAGTCCGAAAGTACAACTCTGTCGGAAGCTGCCCGACATGCTGAAGAATGCCGCCAGCTTGCCCGCTCTTTTTCTACCGAGGACCAGTGGCAGCAGCGATCCCGCCAGACTGGGGACCGTTCGGCTCCAAACTTTCCACCTGGTTCATTAGTATGGCTTCGGGCACCTGCTACCGCGCCTGGCCGCTCCGCAAAACTTCTTCCCAAATACATCGGGCCATACCGCGTTGTAGAGCAAACGTCACTCGTCAACTATATTGTGGAGCCCATCATCCCATCCACAGACCTACGCTACCGCGGCCGCGACACTGTCCACGTCTCTCGTCTCAAGCCATATTACGACCCATTAGTCGTTTCTTCTCCCTAATCCACCAGGATGGCGTCTTTTTGTGCGGAGGGCGATTGTAGTGAAGAAGAGGAGCTTCAGCGGCATTTCTCGGCGCATCAGGGGCATCGCCATCAGCATGGCCGGACGCTGCTGACTGCTTCGCTTTATGCGTTCTGCGCTGCAAATAAACCCCGTTACAAGTGGATATGGTGGAAATATTAGTGGATATGGTGGAAACTGCAGCGGGCATGATGGCAGATGACGGCGAGAGTGTAATAAATGATTGTAGATGGTGGTGGTAGTGACGAGGTAAAAGTAGTGGCACTGGAAAAAGCCAGCTGATGACGGCTTGAGTGAAAAAAATGGTGGCAGATGGCGGTGTTGGTGGTGAGCCAGTAGTGGTGACGGTGGAAAATGCCGGCTGATGGTTGCGAGGCAAAATGTGTTTGGTGGAAGGCTTTGTGAGTAAGGTGGATGACGGTGGCATGATGAAAGCTTGGTGGATAATGAGGGCATGATGAAGAAGCACATGGCAGTACGTGAAATCACTCATTTGTAGTGTTTCAATCTTTAATGCGCAGAGATATATGTTTAAGGTCAAAATAAACCAATGCTGCTCATTACGCTTTCTGGCAAATTTATTTTTTATTGCTGTGTTGTCGACAACACTTCAATTTTTGTGGAGCGTAGACTATTCGGCCGTGAATATGCTTACATTTCTCGCGCGTACTTACACCAGTTTGACACCTGCGAGGTGCTTCTTTGTTGTGATGTTTAGAGGATTAAAGGTGTCACTGTGAACAGTGACAAAAAATATTTACATCAGTGAGCAGTTGTTGAGAAATAAATGATCTCTTGTTCGCAATTGCCCCTATCATTTTTAGAAGAGAACACAGCGGTCACTTGATGTCGCCACGCTGGAAGCACACTCTATTGCTTGAGTGTTACCTGTATGTTAACAATATGCGTGCGAATATGCATAAACTTTCACGTTCGACATGCGTCGAGACGAGCACTAGCAAATTTGACTTCCACCCTTCCGTTCTTCCATTACGATTTTCACCGAAAGTTAGTCCTGCCGACCAAGCTCGTACAACTTTTATCCGCGCTTGTGAGTTTCAGAATACACAATTTTGACGAGTAAAAGATACAATACAGCAGAGCTATAGCATTATTGACCCTAAATGAATCCTTTTTATTGTGTACGGCGTTCGCGCAAGAAGCGATAAACATCGACGTGACGTGCTTGCATCACTTCCATCCAACGTAGGCTTCACCTCACGGACAGGCTCCGGTGGCACTCGCCGGCACTTCGCTGGCTTTTATGCAAGAAAACAGACTCGTCAATTCGTATGCTTACTGAAACAATATGATAGCAGAATGTTTCTAGCGCACTACATTTGTTTTGGTGAAGCTGTTATGTAGTTGTTTTTAATGACAGAGCAACAGCGGTGCGCTTGCACGACTGCGCTGTGCCTTGCGCAAAAAACTTCACAATCAATAGTTTGGGCGTATCTATCAAATGAGCATAGAAGCGTCATGAAGCCTGAACAGATGTGGCTGTTTGGAAGGAGCGAGAAACGGATAATAAACTTGGCAGTAACCGCTGATCAATTATACCTGCTCCTCAGTGCACTGAGTTGTATCTTTTTAGATGCGGAAGCATCTTATACTCGCGCCTTGTAGTGCGCCGTTCGCGCCGTCCGCACCGCTTCTCGAACATTTGACAGTTGACGCGCGCGCATGCGCCGTCGCGCCGTCGCCCACCATCTGTGCCGCGCGCGCTTCTCCTTCGAAAACATTCGACAGCTGACAGCGCATGCGCCGTCGCGCCGTCGCCATCTGTGCCGCGCGCGCGCTTCTCCTTCGAGAACATTCAACAGCTGACAGTGCATGCGCCGTCACGCTGTATATATACTCAAGGTCGGCGCTCGCTCGCTCAGTTGCCGCTCGTCGGTTGGTTTGTACGGCGCGTCGACGTCCAAGGTCGCGGTGAAATGAATTCCAACGAATCCACAAACACAATGATCGACGTCCCTTCGACCAGCGCCGTTCTTTCGCATACGTGTGTACGTGTTCACTCATTTAACACCCCCTCCTACAACCACGTTAACCAATTTAGCCATCGACCCAAGTAAGTCGCAATATAACACCCCATTTCACAACCACGTTAACCAATTTAGCCATCGACCCAAGTAAGTCGCACTTTAACACCCCGTTAACCAATTATATGCTCCGCATCCTCCTCAGTGTTCCCCCGAGGGAAGCTGCGGGCAATTTTTTTCTTTCTTGCGGTTGTATATTGTGACAAAAACATAGCGCTGTTGCCATTATCGCAGTGGCAATCGTTACTGGCAGCAGTAGCTCGTGTTTATCAAATGTGCAAATTATAGTAGTAGGTGCAAGTGCCGTTCATCTGGAGTAACTGACCAACAGAACGCAAGTCAAACAGCGAGTTTGTGAGTAGACTACTTCTTTAGCACCAAGGTTTCTATCTGTCGGAATGGTGCAGTGGTGTGCTCGGTTGGGAATCCAAAGGTGGCCGGTCAGATTCCGTGCTGTCGCGCCTTTTTTACTGGTGCTTTCTACATTGCTTTTATACATCTACTTTTATTATTCCTTTAGTAGCAGCTCGTCACAGTGGTTCTGACGCTGCTTTAGGCTCCAGCTTTGCCAGCTGAAGCACGCCATCCACCATCCACTCTACAAGGCCCCACCACACACTATAGGCCAACGACATTTCCAGCACCATGTTCCACAAAAATGGTAGATGGTTTAATCCACTATTCCTGTGACAGACAATTTTCATCAAGGTAATTAGGAAAAAGGACAAACGAGTGTGATTTTGCGTTGATTACAGAGCACTAAACAAAATTACCGGAAGGATGTACATCCTATGCCTCGGATTGTCTATGCCCTTGACACCTTATAAGGTGCAGAATACTTTTCAAGCCTCGACCTACGATCGGGCTATCAGCAGATTCCGATGCATGAATCTGATAAAAAAACACAGCGTTTGCTACTCCTGGTGGTGTCTTTGGATTTAATGTCATGCCTGTTGGGCTCAGAAATTCCCCAGTCACAATTTAGAGAATGATTGATACATTCCTGCGGGGCCCAAAATAGAAGACCTGTCTCATTTACTTCGACAACATCGTCATCTTTCCATCTAGCTTCTCGCAACACCTAGAAAGACTAGACGAGGTGCTCACTTGTCTAGCCAAAGCCATTCTCCAGCTAAATACCGAGATTTGTCGGTTAGAGAGCCACAGCATGAAAGTGTTAGGCCACGTTGTCAGCAAACTTCGCATCGAACCTGATCCCGACAAGGTGACCGCTGTGTTGAACTTTCCTAAGCCCCCCACAATAAAAGACCTTCGCAGCTTTCAGCTCAGCGTTTTACTTCCGATGGTTTGTCCATGATTTAGCCACGATCGCGGCTCCTCTTCAAGAACTACTGTTCGCCAGTGCATCATTTACTTGGAAAGATAACTGTGAAGCTACTTTCCAAACTCTGACCCAATGCCTCCCATTAGGGCCAGTTTATCGCCATTTCGATCCCACAGCCCCTACTATTTCACACACTGACGCGAGTGTCCATGAAATTGGCACTGTCCTGCTGCAGCGTGACCAGGGTTTGCAAGTGCAAGTCGTGGCTAACGCGAGCCGTACTTCCCTTCCTCAAACGGAACGATATTACAGTATCACTGAACAAGAATGTAAGGCTATTGGTAGATTGTGCGAAAAATTTGCCCCCATTTGTATGGCCGCCGCTTCAGGTTCATCATGGATCAGCATGTGTTTTGTTGGTTGTTCTCCTTAAGGAACTTGTTAGGACACCTGAGGTCGTTGGGTGCTTCGACGGCAGAATTATGACTACAGTGTCACATACCTGGCAGGCCGAAAACACCAGGACGGCGACATTTTGTGAGGCTGTCCGCTGCTGCAAAACCCTGAAGCATCTACCTGCTGCTGACCACCGCTCAGCCAAGAGACCACGCAGATGAGCAGTCTTAGTCCTATCAATTTTATTGCAACGGATGACCTACTTCCGTCCGCAGACCTCACCTCGCTCGAACGTTGAGAGACATACTGTCGTACAGTCAGTCGGCTTGTCCCTTGCTCCCAACAACCGCTTACGATGACAACTCACACGTTGCAAGCTTCATAATATGGCGCTACTTTGGCAAACTTACCGTCCTATCGGTAGCCGATTGGTTCCAGTCATACCTCGCTCACTTAGACTTCTAATTTAGAAGCTTTTCATGACGACCCGATGGCGGGCCACTTGAATTTTTATAAAACCTACGATCGCATCAAGACTCACCGCTTCTGGCCTGGCTTCTCTACTAGTGTTTCCATGTACGTCACTTCTTTTTTGTCATATCAGAACCGAAAAGGTTCGACATCTCTTCTTTGCGGCCCTTTACAACCTCTCCTGTGTCTGTCTGCTTCATTCTAGTTTGTCTTATGTGAACCCGAACCCCTCCCGCTTACCTGCGCCTGTCACCGCTGGATTTATACTGCCATAGACCATCTTACTCAGTACGCTGAGACGGCAGATCTTCCTTCTTCCGCTGCCTCTGAAGTGTCTGACTGTCCTGCATGCCGTTTTCTTGCGCCACAGAACTCTCGTGTTCTCCTGAATGACCTTGCGAGACATTTCTTACTCGGGTGCTCGCTGAACTCATACAGGCCTACGATACCACTTATAGGACCACCTCGGCGTATAATCCACAAACAAATGGCCTCACTGAGCGTTTTTTGAAACTTTGACAGGCATGATCTCTATAAACGTCCAGCCCGATCACATGAACAGGAAAACATACTACCTTTCGTCACATTTGCTTATAACACTGCCATTCAATGCACTACAAGTCACAGCCTGTTTTCGCTTATGTAACGCCGTAAACCATGTTTTTTAGAAACCAACTTCTTGTCCACGCCCTCTGTCCCATCTGCGTCCCTGCCAGAAGAATTCACTGGCCATGTCAACCACTGTCACACAATCGCCCACGCCAACACCTCTATCATTCAGGCCCCGCAAAAAGTTTGTTGGGATGCGACAGGTCGAGTTGTGTCATACCATTCAGGCGACTAAGTGCTCTTCTGGTTACCTGTTCGTACATCCAGCCTTTGAAAAATTCGTTCACAGATACCTGAGTCCTTACACCATGCTTGAACGAACATTGGCCATAAATTTTCGCGTCGTACCGATTACTTCGGCTTTTTAACGCCGTCATCGCGGAACCGAGATGGTATATGTGTCTCGCCTGGAGGCTTATATCCGACGCTCCTACCCTTACTAAATGGACGGCTTGCTGACCGCTTTCGTGAATGGGGGAAATGGTGTGAGCGCTGACTGTGTAGTTCAGCATTTTCTCTTGCGCATAAAAGTCATTCTTATCATTACGATCGGAGTGTCTCGCAGCGTGTTCGTTTGCTGGCTTGCTCGTTTATTTTGAAAATAGAACGATCGCTCCTTCGTACCTGACGCCATCTCACAATATATATATATATATATATATATATATATATATATTACCAATAAACATAGCACCTGGAACTATTCAAACTATTTATTTAGGGCAAACATGTGCCCGTAACTCAAAACTCATTGGTCAGAAAAAATGTCCCTTGCTCACTGTCTCCAACTTTGTCGGTCTTTTTCTTTTCACCTCGAGTCTCGTGCCAGTCCCATGGTGTAGCGTCGTGGCGCGTGCAGGACGGCGTTCTATGGCGTGGCTTTCTTGCTACTTGTGTGTCTGCTTTTAGGACGCCAATTGCTGCACGCGTCTCCTGCGAATGTCAAAGAGTGGCAATAGTCCCCCCTCCTAGCACGCATGGCCCGGCGCGTACTGCCTGCTGACAGTTTGTAAACAATAGGACTTGTCCTTATGTTAAACGACGTGAGTCAGTTCGCTTGTTCAGTTACTGTCGTAGTATGGTTTCATCCGTGCTAGATGTACAACTTCCGGAAGATTCTTGCGTCGTGCTGTGCAAACTTGACCTTCAGGGATCACTTCATAGTTTATTGGGCCTAACTGACGAAGAACCCTATAAGGTCCAAAATAGCGCCGAATAAGCTTTTCTGACAGGCCACGTGCGCGTACAGGCGTCCAGACCGACACTTCGTCTCCAGGGGAGTACTGAACGTCCCTTCGTGTTAGATAGTAATGGCGCGTGTTGACGTCCCGCTGCTGAATGATGCGGTTTCGTGCTAGTTGTCGCACCTCGTATGCTCTTTCTACATATTCGCTGATGTTAGCGTCCTCTTCATTTGTGCTGTTGACAGACAGCATCGCGTGTAATGTCGTTAATAATGTCCGAATACAAACAAGTTGAAATGGCGTGAAGTGGATTGTCTCTTGTGCGGCAGCACTGTATGCAAATGTAGCATACGGTAATATGGTGTCCCAAGTCCGATGCTCAACGTCCACATACATCGCGATCATGTCATCAAGAGTCCTGTTCAGCCTGTAGTTAAACCGTTAGTTTGCGGATGGGACGCTGCCGTTCTTCTGTGGTCGGTATGCGTTAGTTTCATGACAGGCTGTACTAGCCCGGCAGTGAACGCAGTTACTTTGTCAGCTATAGGAACTTTAGGTGCGCCATGTAACAGCACTATTTGGGTCACAAAAAACTGAGCCACTTCATTTGCCGTTCCTTTTGTGAGAAATGACGTCTCAGCAAACCGGGTCATGTAGTCAGTCGCTACAGCTATCCAGCGCTTCCTGAACGATGACATAGGAAATGGTCCCAGCAAATGAATTCAAACCTGCTCAAATGGGACTTTCGGTGGCTCTATTGGTTATAAAAGACCTGCTGCTTTAGGGGTGGTACTTTGCGTCTTTGGCATTCTCGGCATGATCTGACATTGTGCTGTACTGAATCCATCAATTATGGCCAGTAATATCTCTGGCGGATTTTTGCCAAAGTCCTACTAATACCCAAGTGACCTGCTGATGAGTCATAATGGCACGCTTTTAATATTTTTTCTCGCAGTGACTATGGTACCAGAAGCAGGAACGTTTCACCGGTGTGTTCGAAGTTTCTCTTGTACAGAACGTTGTTGCGGAGGACGTAGGAACGTAGTCCACGGACGAAAACTTGCGGTACTTCGACTTCCTGCCCCTCTAAGTATTGAATGAGCAGAAGTAATTGTGGGTCCATTTGCTGATCATAAGCCATCTGCTACACATTCACAGCTCCAAGAAAGGTGGAATCTTCTTCATGCTCAGGAGATGAGGTCTGAACTGGGGCTCGTGACAAGCAATCGGCGTCATTGTGCTTGTGGCCAGGCTTATAGTCTACGGTGATGTCATATTTCGGTAAACGCAGGTGCCATCTGGCAAGTCTTCCGGAAGGAACCTTGAGGTTTGCAAGCCAACCCAACGAATGATGGTCGCTGGTGGCTTGGAATGGTCTACGTTATAAATATGGACGGAACTTATTGATGACCCATATAACTGCGAGGCATTCCTACTCTGTAGCTGAATAACTGTACTCAGCTTTCGACAGAGTGCGGCTGGCGTAAGAAATATTTTTTTCTACCCCGTTCTGCCACTGAACAATGATAGCACTGAGGTCAACGTTTCCGGCCTCCATATAAATGTCTGTTTTGGCATCTTCATCAAAATGAGCGAGTATGGGAGGTGACTGCAAACGCCATCGTAACTAACAGAAGGCGTTTTCTTGCTCTTTCTGCCAGATGAATAGTACACCTTCCTTCGCAAGCCGGGTCAGTGGATCCGCAATCTTGAAGATGTTTTCAATGAAGCGCCTAAAGTAAGCACAAAGCCCCAGAAAACGTTGCATAGCCTTCCTGTCTCTTGGCTATGAGAAATTTTCGACTGCAGTACTTATATCCGGGTCTGGGTGGACACCGTGAGAACTGACAATGTGCCCAAGCAACCGAAGGTCACGGAATCCAAAGTGGCACTTTTTGGGTTTGATTGTAAGTGCAGCCATGCAAATATCGTCCAGTACCGTTCTCAATCTCTTTACGCGCTATTCAAACGTAGTGAAAAAATTGCCACATCATCAAGATATTTAAGGAATGACTACCATTTGAGGCCGAAGAGCACAGTGCCCATCACCCTCTGGAAGGTAGCGGGAGCAGAACACAAACAAAAGGGAGTGCTTCGAACTCGTAGAGTCCATCGGGTGTAAAACACGCCGTCTTGCTACGATCTCGATCGTCGAATTCTATTTGCCAGTATCCGCTCTTTAGGTTCATCAAAGAAAAGGTGAGCATTGCGCAGTTTCTTTAACGTAACGTCGACTCGTTGGAGTGGGTACACGTCCTTCTTCGTGACGAGGTTGAGTTTTTGCAGTCAACACAGAACCACATGGTGTTGTCCTTTTTCTTCACAAGTACTACCGGCGATGCCCATGGGCTTTTGGAGGGCTGTTTGACATCGTCTTTGAACATATCCTGTACCTGCTTCTTTATCGCCTCCCTTTCCTTCGGAGCTACTTGGTATGGATGCTGACATACTGATCTAACTTGTCCTTCGATTACAATGTGGTGTTTTGCTACGGGAGCGTGTCGGACTTATGATGAAGAGGAAAAACACTCTACGAGTTCTTCGATGACCTCCACAATCTGGTATTTCTGCAGATATGAAAGCTTCTGCTCAATATTCATTTTCTGGAGGACAACGTCCAGTGTTGAGGAAGGTGTTGGTTTTTTTTCTGTGGTGAAAACCTATGAGACTTCTATGTAACCATGAAGTGTTGCTATGGCTTCTCCCTTCGCCACATGCTCTACCTCGTTGGTAAAGTTAGTCAATAGAATATCAGTATATTCATCCCGCAGGTTTACTAGACCTCTCACCACGGGTATCCCCTTTGTCAGTAGCAGCTCAATATTTTCATCAGATAGTCTGGCATACTCGCGAAAAACGTCGCTTTTCACGGCAACTGTCTCGCTACTACGTGACGGCACTGTCACACCTTCATCCACAATACGAAAAGACGAAACGGTTGGTTGCTCCGCAAGACACATGGCAACAGCGATCTCTGTGGAGACAAAAACTTGAGATTTCTGCAAGTCAATAATGGCACTGTTTGCTTGCAGGTAGTTCATGCCCAGAATTGCCTTACGGCAACATTCGGGGAGAACAATAAATCTGCTGACATACACATGGCCTCTTACTCCCACACTCGCTGGGCACAATCCTACGGGGCTAAGTGCGCTCTGGCGGTGCATATCTGCGGCCCGGTCCAATAAGTCAGCACTTTCTTCAGCTTCATTGTGAGCAAGCTACTTTTTACGGAGTAGTCTGCACCAGTGTCGATTAGCGCTATGGTGTACGCGTCATCGATTTCGACTTGTAGCTCAGATGTCACGTCGTCATTACTGCACTTGTCCCTCTTATCCGTTATTGTGTCAGTGTCGTCATCTGATCCGGTTAACGACGGAGGGTTTCCAGTTTTCCTAAAATCAGCGGGCCTGCCTCCACAAGTCGCTGGTTCTAGTTTTAACGTCGCGGGCTTTGTGAACGACGCCTAAGGAAAGTAGGTGATGGTCGTGTACTCGGCGACCTAGTGCGCATCGGTGATATCGACCGCGATTTACGTCACTGAGTGTTTGGAGAGGCATAGGGCCGAGATAAACATTCTTCGATTTCGTAAAGGTGCTCACCGTTATGAGGGCAAGGTGCATTCACTGGGAAGCCAAGTAGCCTGACCGGATGGTAGTGGCATGTCCAATAAAGATGACCTCTCTCCCCACAGTGGTAGCAGAGGGGTGGCCGGTCTGCAGAGCGCAATGCATCACTTTTAAGGGGTCTCGCTTTTGGCATCGGCGGTAGCGTACTGCAAGCAAACGTTGGTGGAATAACGGGAGCTTGTGCAAAGTTTGGGCGTCTGATGTCTTGGCGTACGACTTGCGCGTACAACAGCGGTAGCTGAAGTTCTGGTTGCTTGCGGTGGGGCATCTCAGTCTGTGTTTGAAGAATTGCTTGCCGCACTTCTTCACGTACAACGTCCGTGATTGAGGGCATCGCTGGTGGACTTTCCATTACTCACAGTTTCTGGAGCTCCTCCTTAACTATAACCCTCACCATTTCTCGGAGGACGTCAACGTTGATGTGAAGGATGTTTGACACCGTCCTAACTGAATAGACGCTGCAATATCTGTTGTACTGTCTTGCACGTTGCTGTAGTGTCCTTTCCAAAGTCGTTGCTTCGGACCGGAACTCCGCCACCGTTCGCGGTGGAATATGCACCAGGCCTGCAAAAATCTCTTTTTTTCTACGCGCATTAGGTGCATCAATTTCTTTTCTTCGGCCATGTTTTGGTGGGCTGAGCGGGAAAGCCGCATCTTGCCTTGTATGTACATGGCCACGCTTTAGTTATTCCGTTGGTTCCTCGCCAGAAGAGCAGCCTCTGCCTTCTCTTTGCGGTCCGTGTTTGGATAGGTTGCGATTAGCTCTCTTCGGAAATCGTCCCACGACAGCAAGGACGCTTCGTGGTTCTCCAGCCACGTACGTGCCGAATCTTGCAGGGTGACGTAAACGTAAGGAAGTTTCCGGAATTCGTCCCAAACATTCAAAAGTGCAACGTGCTCGAAGCCTTCCAGCCAGTCCTCGGCATCTTCAAAGGTGTCACCGTGAAAGACCTCTGGTCTACGTGGCGAATACACGATGAGGTGAGATGGAGATGGCATCGACTGGGTGGCTGTCGCAGTGAAGCTTGTGTGTCTCAACAGGTCTTGCTGAATCAATTAGGGGCCAAACTCGGGCTCCTCAACACGTAGTCGGTGACTCGTGCGTTGGTGCACAGGTGTTAATTCTCTGGCTTCAATTTACGAGAATTTGGGCTTCTCTTCCTTGCCTGTGGTGGCTCTGTAATCATACCCAGCACCTCAGCCATAATGTTGCCAATAAATATAGCACCTGGTACTATACAACTATTTATTTAGAGCTAACCTGTGCCCGTAATTTAAAACCAATTGGTCAGCCGAAATATCCTTGCTCGCTAGTATGGTCTCCATCTACGGAATGGCCTCCACACTTCCTCCTTTATGAGCACCAGGACCCTACCACTGCCTAGGGGACCTATGTCTTCATTGTAGGACAGCGTCTGGGCATGTTTGGCCGACGAAAGATATGTTTACCTCGCCATTGTCAAAACGTCGCACAAACTCCTGTAGCCTGGAGGCTCAGAAAACGTCGCAGATATATTTTTTGGCTAGCACCGTCTTCCAAATGGTGCCGCGGCATCGCACACGTGCAAAGGCGTGAAGCAGCTGTCCTAGATGAGCTCAAGCATTAGGCTCATAACTGCCTTTGGAAATAATGACTACGGCCAAGTTGCCCCCAACCTTGGTACACTGACCACAACCGAAGATGCAGCTTGAGAAAGGCATTACCTTGATGCTGCCACTGTGCATTGCAGTTTATCTGTAGAGGGTGTCCCAATCTACCCTTGGACATTCGCACTACTCAGACCTTCCTCACAGTTTCACGTCTTGAACTTGGAGTCAGTAAGAAACACCGTAACTCTTTTGACAGACGCCGAAACCACATCTCAATCACAGCGTTGGAGAAGCAGTCGCCGAGCTCGCCATCAGATTAGCATGTCACTGCGACCTATTTGCATCATCGACTGTGAAGAGGGGTGGTTTTACTTCACACGCAGCACACCAGCAGTCTAAGCTCTGGGCGATTCTCAGAAAGAGGTCCTTGTTGTGACAAGGCAATGCCATCGGCTTTGAATGTATATGTACAGCAGATAAAAGAGAGAAGTGGTGGCATCGCCGTTACAGACCACTACGGTGCAGCCAGCATCGCCCGCCAGAAACATTGTCGTGAGACATAAGTGGAGAGCACGGGAGGAGAAGGCAAGGGGGCTTGGTCTCATCCGACCTGCTTGAAGGGGGACTGAGTCCCCTCTCTCGCTGGCCTAGAATAATTCTTTAGAATATGACGTAGACTTTCAACAATCACCAAAGAAGTGGCGGCCTCTCTGTCTTGCAGACATTACACAGATAATTGTTTGTG
Source organism: Rhipicephalus annulatus (assembly GCA_013436015.1). Lineage (NCBI taxonomy): Eukaryota > Metazoa > Arthropoda > Arachnida > Ixodida > Ixodidae > Rhipicephalus > Rhipicephalus annulatus. Next base: position 116,153 of record WOVY01010589.1, on the reverse strand, counting down.
CCCGTTCCTTTTCTTTGCACGCTTTTACGATTTGGATTCTGGGGCATCAACAAGCAAGAAACATGGTGCCATAGTCGCATTGAGAATCAGGTCACAAGATTATAAAAAAATGCGGACTGTCCACAGCTATTGTGCTCAATAGGTACAGTATCTACGCGTAACCATAAGGCAATGAGTTTATGTAACATACACTTTGTGGGTATCATCCTGGGTTTTAGGTGCTCGAGCACACGAGCTCACGCGCGCACGGAAGCGGCTGCTTCGGCAGTCGAGCTTGGGCCTGCGGTGAGTAAAGACCATGTTCTGATATGCCTGTTCTGATTGTGCCACGATACTTTTATTCAAGGATTAACCTTTTAAAGTAGCAGTACACACTTGGCTAAGACAAGTTCGGTACTCACTATTTTTGTGTGCTATAACGTTTGTTGCGTGTGAAAGTAATCTCTTGTGGTGTCTGTAACGTATTAGCGATGACAGCTGTTTATGGCCCCGACAAAGAATACAGGATGCAGTAGACGATTGGAATGGTCTTCCTGCAAGCTCTGACGAGGCCTATTAAGTGCTAGGCGTTTATTTTCGTTGCCACAGTCGGACTGTCGGGACACATAGCACCTTTTGAGATATAGCATACACTGTCCTTTATCTTAAGTGTGGAAAGCCTATGCCCAGCACTGCAGTGTAGTGTTCCATTGATATGGAACTTGTATTATGTGGTGTGTAATTCTTGAAAAGAGAGGGTTGCTGGAGCCAACGTAGCGACAATAGCGCGCGTTTTGGCTTTGAGAACAACTGTTTCTTGTCACTGCTGTCTTGACCAACGCAAAAGTTCTTGTTAAAGAGTTGCATAAGAGAAAAATCAGCAATGTTTGTAAAATATTAGATAATATTTAGCTCAATACAACACAAAAATGATAATGGTGCACTTACTTTAAACAAAATGGGTTATTGCAACGGAAGCACAAAAACTTGTGGCGTGATGCTCATCCTGTATACTTTAGTGGTTCGGTTGCAATAAGCCCTTTTATACGAAGTTAGGACCCGTGTTGCATCCTCTATCCTAGTGTTTGTGTTACATTGTGATAACTATCAATCAAGTTCGAAGGTTGGTTGCTGCAACATTTACTCTTAAAGGATTTGTTGGTGTTTTAAGTTTTCTCTATCAGCACCTAATTTGTTTGGACTGCCATGAAACTGTATGCAGTGAAAACTTACTTATATTCATGTTTTTCTTATTGTGATGATAGCTTTTACGCAAGTTTTTATTTTAGCGGGCACAAAAGATTTATCTAACAGTTTCTTTACAAGTAGAAGTGTAATTTCTTTTTGTGCTTTTAAAGGAACAGTAAACAATAATGAAGTCAACAATTTTAATGCAGGTAAATAAGCACACTTTTTCTATGTGCACAAGTTGCTGCAAGAGTGTTGCAAATCCGTTTTTAAGGAAGTTACAGGGGTTGTTGTTTCAAGCTCGTTTTCAAATTTTTGCGTGTATGAGCAGATTTGTGGTATTTTATTAAATTATAGCGCAATCGTCAGTTAAGTAACATTGTGCAACATGGAAGTACCTATTCCTTTCTAACAAAGCCTTCTCAAATAATCGATATACCTGAGAGTTCGATCATACGAATAAGGAACAGCCTTTCTAAGAAGCCACCTCATACTGAAGTATCATCACAATGTTTGGAAAATTTTCCCACCACAATCTAAGAAAATACCATGAATATGCACACGTCACACAGTTCACAAGACATAGAGGCCTACCACACAAAAAGTGTATTTTGTGTGATAGTGCCTTTGGACGACACAGTTAAATTTGTGAATGAATTGATACTGTCATGGAAGTACATATATGACAACCATACTGGGCATGTACGCACTTGGGAAGAAACAGAAGTGCAAGGAAATACATAGACAGTTGCATCCATTATACGTTCTGTGCCGGCGTCTTAGCCTATGATGCAGTTTACTCCTAATTGTACATTCTAGTATCTCGTTTAGTTCGTACTTACACTCAAAATTGTATTATTTCTGTGATGGGTGGATTCAGGCGATATTATTGGCTACTGCATGATCTAAAATAGCCATGAGTTCGACACTATGATGTGCTCTTTCCTTGAATCTTGATTAACGCTAGTGTTTGGTTGGGTTGAAAATTCATTGACTAAAACTTTTTGTAACATCCGGCAAAATATGAAAAGAGGAAATAGAGACGACACAAATTTGCGCTAGTTCATGTTGCCGCCCTTTTTATTATTCATGTTTTTCCCGCTATTGAATTTTTTCTTTAGAAGGGACTGCTATCCTTATCCTATCAAGATGTGCAGCAAGTACCAACGCACCCCAGTGTGGATTCTTCTGCTTGGTAATGACCAGCAATCAATTACATATTTTGCAATATTGACTAGTTAACATTGGCAACTATGCACTCTAAAGCACGGAGCTAGGTGAAAATGCTTCCGTTTTTTGTAAAACTTTTGTACCGCTTTCAAGGTACCTAAACAATGTAGTTTCGCTATTGAATAATCTGCAAAAGTATTGAAGGGTACAGGAATGTTTTGCTTGCTTCCTCCAATCTGTTGCTTGTAGATAGATATGTGTAGAAATGACCTGTAACGTGTTACAACATGCATACCTGTGTAATAAATTGTAGATTACAGAAAGCACCACTTTACGATTGTTTTCACTAGAGTTGTGTAGCTGTATCACCAAGTCGTAGCTCTACACTTAATGTGCCTGGTTGTTGCTCAATTCTACCTTGCACATAGGCGTGCATATAGGAGTTAGGAACAAGCCCGTTCCCCCCCCCCCCCCTCGCGCTTGCTTGTCACCTAAGACGGTGGCCACAAAATTGCAACCTTAATTAACTAAGTAAAGGCGGGGGGTGCTGTGGTGAACCTCCCCGCCACAAGGGTGCAGGAAAACCCTGCGCACGACCATGACTTTGCACCTCTGAGCGTGAGCTCTCAATCGCTTTCTGCTAAAGAGGAGGAATTTTACAGTGAAAGTTTAGTGTAAGATGTGTAAAAACAAAGTCGTGGAACAGACTCACTGATACATGCCGTAGTCTTACATGCAGTGCCAATGAAATCGTTAAAGAAGGTTATTCTGCAATATTGTACTAGAGAAACTGACTGAGCTATTTCCTTTATCATAATAGCTGGCTTTTCCTTGATTGCTTATGAACCTACACTCCTCTGAACTGATGTATTGTGGTTTTTTTCAAAGCAACATGAAGTCAAAGCTATGTGGTTCGACATTAAATCCAGATCAATAATTCAATATAAATAATAAAAATACATCACTATTTCGAAAAGGCATGAGTGATCAATTGCAATGACAATTCATGTGCTGCGCTAAAATGTATGCTATTCATGTGCTGCGCTAAAATGTATGCTTCACTGCCTGCAAAGTTTTCAAGTTCTCTCTTGCAGTTTTCCAATACAGCTGTGGTGCCACTACAATGGTTCTGCAAGAGACCCTATTATCAGTGTAAAGTTGAAAATAATAGAAAGGTAATCCTGGAGCTGTCTCATTCGCGGTTAGTTTATTTGTTTGCAATTATAAAACGCCACTTTTGCAAGAATTGTTAACAAAAACAAACTAGCATAATTTATTGTACCATTGCAGCTAAATTGCTTGACAATGTCATGCGTGTTTCCAAAGACAGGTATTATACACATCTAGCACAATTTACTGGCCTTAAACGATTCTAACATGTACAAAACAATGATCTGCTGATTGGTGGAAATGGTTTGATGGTACATGCTTTACAATCCTGTAATGTGTGCACACTTTCATAATAACAATGAAGCAATTTATTGACCTGTGTGCAGCAAACGTGCTGTTACTGGCACAGGGTGGCCTAAATCTACAATGCGACGTTGGATGTCAGCCTGACGCATATGGTCGATTGCACTTCACTAGCCAACGGCTATCAGAAACTCGTGCGTCAGGACTCTACAGACCAATTCTAGGCAATGGTCGTCAGAAACTGCAATTTCGGTCCTCTATGGACTTATGCTAGAGACTGGTCGTCAGAAACTCTAATGTCATCATTATATAGACTAACTGTGCCTAATCACTACTAGACTCACATTATGTACGCATTAGAAAGTGCTTTATACTGACAGTAGACAGTTTATTCATTGTGATGTCGACTGAGATCAGCCTGTTCTTAAAAGTACAATAAATTTTCTTCATGAGGGTGTAGTCATTCCATCCCAACTGCTTGCCGTACTACTGCGTCCTACATCGATTTCCGAACATTGAAGGCAGAAAAGCTTGATGTGTTTGTGAAGGCAGAAAAAGCTTGATGTGTTTGTAGTTTCATGCGTAATCATGCACACCCCTAATATGGTTCGGTTCGCAAACTACGCGCACGTTCTAGGTCGTCCCAAAGTGCATCGGCAGCTGTATTTCAGAAATCATGCTCATTACAGTTAGCGCCAATCTAAGTATACTAGAGCACAAACAAGAATAGGCTTTGTCACTTCTGACTGAATAGTTCCGTTGCCTTTTTTCCAATGGCGTGCAGCTAATATGCTCCTAATAACATCGCTGGTGGTAATTTCTGCCACTAGGGCAATCATGACAAGCTGTACTTTAAACTGGATGATGTGGGACGCAACACAACATGGCTAAGGCTGAACATATATCGTGTCGTGTTCGAATTCACCGGCCATTCACGTAGCATATTGGTTGTCATTCAACCACAAGTCTTTGCATGCAAAATTTTACGCTAATGACGTCGAATGGTATACTCTAATTACTGTGATTCCAAGCTTATCAGACTACTGGGGTTGTCAATACTGTCATTTGCGTACAAGGGAAACAGCAGACAAAACTGATAGCACAGAAATGAATAAAAACGCACCAGCATTCACCAGGCAGCCCTACGTAGCCATGAGTTAACTGGAAATCAGCCATAGCTACCACGTATCTCGCCGCGCCTCTAAGTTCTTAGTAGCCACAATGTTTGTGAGGGTGGAAAAGACCACCTTTAGGATTTTCTCGTAGCCACGCTGTCTTCACAAAACATTTTACTTCGCGAATCCACTTAACGACATTTTTTTTGGACACGTAAGCAAATATGGACACTGCATCACACTCGCTGACTAGTTCCTGGGAAGTGGCAGCACGCTTTATTGTTGCGGCCGAGAAGATAACAATCGCTTCTTACAACATTTTTGCCATGTCATGACTCGATTTATGCGAAAAAACTTTTTGCACGAAAATTTGCTGGTGAGTTATTTCAACACTGCCGCGCCGTTTTTTTTCGTTTTGTTCCGCGCAGTTGGAAAAGCCGATCAACTTTTTCATGGGGTAAAATGCAATAAAATAAAACTTAGAGAACACCCAGTGTTGAACGTCAAACCAAAACATCGCACACAATAACAAAACAACAAATAAGATAAAGTCAGCTTGAACGTCTGCTGAACTTGTCCTAATGTAGTTTCATCGTTTGGGTGTGGTTATGTGGTGGGCAATTTATGATGGGCTTCTTATTCTTCAGTTTTATGGATCTCTCGTACACTTCGGCCACCTGCGGTGCACGTCTGCTTATAAAGCAGCGTGCAAGCAGGTTCTGGAATGGCTGGCCTAGTTTCTGATGTTGATGTATTTAACGGTCGAGGAGACCAGTGGCAGGAAACGGGGACTCGCTGTCTGTAAGCACTGCAACAGCAGCTACGTTTTTGCTATGCGGCATCTTAACCTGATGATGAAAGCTACAGATGAAGCCAGTGATACAGACTCTGATTTAGAATTTTAACTTCATATTTTTACCATCTAAATCAATTTTTTTGTAGTCGAAGTCACTACCAATTGGACATTTCTGGGGTATCTTTTATCTGCCGTAACAATTCTAATAAGCCGCACCAATTCATGGAGTGCTAGGTGAGTTCACAGAGGCGGTTCTGGTCTTCTATAGATCTATGAAATGATGTATTCATTTGTGATAAAAGTAAGCGTTTGATCTTTTTCATTGAAATAAAGAAAGTTTCCGCTTTTAATGTATGGCAATGAACGCATATCATATGGCAATGAAATATTGCCATGTGATATGCCATATGGTAATATTGACATATGCCGAAGAAAATTCGTCAATTTCCTTTTTTAATATTTCCGGAAAAAAACGTTAAAAAACTGACCCTTTCCGGCTGCTCTAAATATCCGAAAATTTCACATCTCTAGGCATATCAGAGAAGGAATTCTTGAATTGAAGAAGGGTGAAGAGTGGAAGGGTGGGATTAAGTGAGGCAGTAACTGTCTGTCCGACGGGGACACCACAACTGCGACACTCGAGGAAGAAGGGGCAAAAAGCTAGGGGAAGAATTAGAGGGAATGGAGAGGCATGGCTGTTCGGGGGGGGGTAGTATAACAGAGAACTGGCAGCATAACACAGAAAGACACAGATATGAAAGTTTCTATTGGTGGTCTATTGGTGGTCTATGTTCTATTGGTGGTCGGCCAGTTGCGCAACGTCCTTGAAATTGACGGTGGCGTGCAGGGCAGAGCCCATACGATGGGCCGATCCTATCGGGCTGAGAATATCATCCACTGAAACATACGACAGCTCCACTGCTTGTAGTAACGCGCGTGTGTTTCGCGTTACCCGGAGAGGGCTGGGCAGGAGAAAAAGAGATGCACCAAGGTTTATTTTTCACCACTGTAAATGGACCTTTCTAGAAATCACAGCGCCTCGTCTTCCCCTGGTGGATCGGCGCTGGAGCATTACGGGAGAGCGGAGTGCCGGTGGTCAGAGCAGACAACGCAATCCCGCTTTCGCCAGCTTTGGTCGCGCGCCGTGAGTGCTTTTGGCTGGTGTAAGAGGCTGATATAGTGAAGAAACGCTTATCCTGATGGCTCTGACTTTCGTTCATGCATACTAGACTGTGTTGTTCGTCGCCAATGACAGTACTCATCACTGAACCTGCAAAATAAGGAAAGCGGCGGACACGCTTGCTCAGTTCTGGGATGTGATATTACGTGAAAGTCACTGTATGTTTCATTCATTGCTCACCCACCGCGGTGGTCTAATGGCGAAGGTAGTCGGCCACTAGCCCCAGGTCACCGGGTTGAATCCCGGCCTTGGTGGCCGCAATTTCGATGGTGGCGAAAATGCTTCAGAAACGTGGGCTTGAATATCTAGAGCCCTCCTCTACGGCGTCTCTTATAATCACATGGCGGTTGTGGGACGTTAAACCCCAACTCTTATATTATTGGTTCATTGCTTTGTGCTACTTCATGAATTCGATGTTTGTGCTGCTGCAGCTAAGTGAAACTTTTGTTATCTGTGTCCTCATTGTGATCACGGGGCTGGTATTTTACACTTGCAGTATATCCTATAATTACTTACGTGAATTTTTCTGGGCGAGAGGTTTAGATACCTCGTTATAAACTCAAAGGGTCCCCTATTCAATTGTCTAAGATGATTTGATGGAGGATGCCATCTTATTTTTCTTTCAGTCGATGTTCCTATCCTTTCCACTACGGCGTCTATCAAAACATTTGGTGGTTTTCGGACGTTAAACCCCACATATCAATCAATCAATCGATGTTCTGATCCTGACCCGCCAGTCTATAACTCTCAGTAGGGTGTTGCCGTGAGTGTGAACCCGTGCTGCCTCGTGGCTGTGGAGAACACTGGTGTATCATCGGCGTGGGAAGGTGCTAGTGCGGCTTGAAGGGGGCCACTGCCCCTTTTTCATCCTCTGGCCGACACCCCGGCCCGCCACCCTTCACACCACCATCTGAAAACTTGCTGTACCTAACAAGGCTTGCACTGCCTCCAAAGCAGAGGCAGTGCGAAACTGATTTTGCATTGCCTCTATGATGAGACCGTAATGCACCAAGCTTCGACACCATTTGATGTCGTGATAACGTGAATTCACGTGATGTTCTGATGACATCACATTTTATGGTGGTGCGGTGACTTAATATATTTTGTCATCACGTGGTGGTTTTTTTCGATCACTTGACGTCGCTGACGCGGGACGCAAACGGTCGAGTATCACGCTTGATGAGGCATCTAGTGCTTTCACGCACACAAAAAAACTGTTGTTGGCTTTGCCGTCCCACGGTGTCGGCATCAAGAGGAGTGACGCGAAAATCATCGCGTGACGGCGTAGCCACACGACTTCATCGTGACATCACGAATCAGAAGAATGTGTAAGGTCACTATGACAGTCCCATGATAATGTTATGAGATGACAACGTCGCTTTGCACTGCTTTGTTATCGTGTGATCGGCCAACCAATCATCGAGGCCGAGAAGAACCGAATGGGGTGCTGAAAGTTTAGAATGTCTCCACTCATAAATCAGTGCAAAGCCGCTTTCTATGCAGCAAGGAGGAGGAGTAAACAACTTTAATGGCGCTAAAAATGGGTCAAGTGAGGGCACGGGATGAAGTCAGCGAAGAAGAATACGGCTGCTCTCAGGCAGCTCTAGATGGCTGAAAGTTCGTGCGCTTCGGAGACTCCTATTGCTGAGCGTACGATCGGGAGTTGTTCGACTGGTCGTGAGCTGCACATCGCTCCTGTCGCTCAGCCGCCGCAAAAGGGGGATTGGGCTTGTTTCGAGAAGATCTATATGTACGATAAAGGCGCATGAATTCGATGCATAGCAAAATTACGAATGGCCGTTTTCGAGTCTGATAAGGTATACCCCGCCTGTGTGTGAGCAATTGCTAACGCAATTGCTGGTTCTTCCGCCTCGATTGGTTTAGCCACTTGGTTGAAGATGGCCCTACAAAGTAATTTCTGGGCATTGTCTAATACTACCGCCGTGAAGGCAGGACGATGGGAGTATTTTGAGGGATCGACATAAGTGACCAGAGTCGAAGATGCTTAGCGCTTATGATGTGATCTAGCTCTGGCTATTCGTTGGTAATATGAAGGGGGTGGGTATCTTTAGGCAATGGTGACATCAAGAGACTGTCCCTAATGTGTTCTGGGGGTAATTTTGTGGAGGTGGTGCATCTTGTGAGGTTGATTTCGAGGCGCTAAATAAGCAGCCTTCCTGTTTTGGATTGCGAAAGTCAGGCATAGTGGCTGAGGAGGTGCGTTTCAAATCGGTCATCAATTGTGTTATGCAACCGCCACTGCAGAAGATTGCTCGTGGCGGTGCTTTTAGGCAGGTGCAGAGCAGTTTATATGCTGTATGAATGAGGCGATCTATCATATTTCTCTCTAGAGATAAATGGAAAAGATAAGGGAATAAGGGAGGGATTAGGCAATTTTACACAGACAGAATGCTTGGACAAGACGGCGTGTGTCCGCTTCGCGCATGCCTGTGCGGCGATTAGAAATCATCTCTTCAGGATGAATGGGTTCTGAACCAAGCGCCATACATTACCTATGGCTTGAAGCTGTTATTGGAGCCTTTATTGGAGCCATTATTGAAGCCGTTATTCAAACTTGAGAGGCCTAGAACCTAAATATTATTTACTTGAGGTATGAGTTGATCTTCCGATTATACGGATATTTGTTGAGGGAAAGGATCCCTGGGACAAATGAGAAGGAGTGCAGATTAAGGAGCTGAGCAGCCGAGGCAAATGTTCCGCGCGTGTTCTTGTACCTTTAGTGCTGCTTACTGCAGGGCGTATTCGATTGTGCCACAATTACCCGTGGTGGTCCACAGTGGGATGTCATCGGTGTACAGTGAGTGTTGTAGAGCTGGTATGGTTACTATTTTTGCGCGAGGGGATCAGACATATATTAAAAAGGAAAGGATAGTGGACGGCCCCTTGCGAAGTACTCCTTTTTCTGAGGGTGAAGGCTGGAGATTTAACCGATCCTAGGTGTATTTCGCTGGTTAACTTCGTCAAAAAGACTGCAACATAATCGTAAGTGCAGAAATCTACGTTGAGCGCACTGAGGTTCTTTATAATAGCCGCATGTTGAACATTATCGAATGCTTTACTCAAGTGCCATTATTGCTTTTGCAAAGTGGGGGAAGTCGCGATATTGTACCACCTCTTTCAGCTGAAGCATCACTTCTTGGGTGGAAAGCCCTGCCCAGAATACAAACACTATAGGAGGGAATAGGTGCTTTGTTTCCATAAATCTGTTATGCGATTGAGGATTACGTGCTCCATAAGTTCGCCTGCACATGAAGTAAGCGATATAACGTGGAAGTTAGCTAGGTCGAGTGGTTTGCCTGGCTTTATGGTAAATGTCACCATGGCACGTTTCCACTGGAAAGTCAGTGTGCCTTGTTCTAAGTGCTGGTTAAAATACTCAGTGAGAACCTTGACTGAGCCTGCGTCCTTGTTGCGTAGCAATTTATTGGTGACATGGTCAGGTCCTGTAGCTGATGTAATGCACTACAAAGCTCTGCCTCAAATATGGGACGGTCTAAATCTTAGTTCGGAAGGCCCCCATATTCTGACATGGACGTGGTCGCATACTGCGAAAAGTAGGTTTGAATATGGGTTTGCACTATGTCATGCCCGTGCTTCGTCGTGAGGCAAATTAGTCGTGTTGTAAGTTTGCTAGTTTCAGCCTTCGTTTTTGATGGTTCTAATAGGTTACGTAGAAAAAACCAAGTTTTCTCAAAGTGAACACTTCCATAGAGCTGATAACATAACTGCGTTTTATTTATTTATTTATTTAAATACCTTAAGAGCCCAGAGGGCATTACATAAGGGGGGATACATACAAGAGGTATACCAACATACTAACAAAACAACATGTCGGAGTAATACTAGTAATCAAACTGACCGATAGCCCAAGCAACATTACTAATAACACACTAAGCAAAAAACACAGTAAGCAGCTCACCATAACAGGAAACATATGTCAAGAAATAGCAATAAACATTCTCTAAGCATGCGTTACACATTAAATGTCAATGGTGGTTACAAAGTATTGTCAACTTCTAAGTAAGTTAGTACTGCAGACTGGAAAAGGGAGGGATCTGTGATAGCGACGATGTTTGAGGGCAGCGCGTTCCACTCGTTAATGGATAACAGCAGAGGTGAAAACTGGTATTTCTTAGTGCGTGAATATATTGGATTGACCTTATGTGCATGACCAACGCGATCAGAAACGTAGGGAGCCGGGTGAATGAATGATCGGGAAAATGACGTGTCACTATAATATAAGCTATGAAAAAAACATAGGCGGGACAACTTTCTGCGCGTAGCAAGCAATGGAAGGTTCAGAGAACGCTTAAGACATGTTACGCTTTGGTGGCGAGAATGACAGGAGGTGATAAACCGAGCTGCTTTATTTTGTACCGATTCTAGCATATCAGATAACATTGCCGTGTGTGGATGCCAGATGGTTGACGCATACTCTAGTGAAGGCCTGATCAGAGCTTGATATGCGTGAAGTTTAGTTTTCAAGTTTGCGCATCTGAGGCGGCGTTTCAAAAGACCGAGTTTTTTTGATGATTTGCTGGTGATGTATTCAATGTGACTGTTCCAGGTTAGGTCGGCACTAAAGAAAATGCCGAGGTATTTTGTGGATGAAACGGTCTCAATTACGGTGCTATTGACTATGTATCTGACGGATGATGAGGGGTTGGCTACGGAAGTAAATCTAATATGTTTGGTTTTTTCAGCGTTGATGTGCATCTGCCACAAGTTGCACCACCCTGTGAGTTTTAACAAATCTGACTGTAGGATGCTACTGTCATTCGGTTCGGTAATCTCCTTATATATAACGCAATCATCTGCGAATAGGCGTAGAGAAGAAACAATATTAGATCCAATGTCATTGATGTAGACCAAAAATAATAATGGTCCGAGCACGGAGCCTTGGGGGACACCGGATTTTACCATGCACTTTCTGGAAATTATGTGGTTAAGTTTGACCGATTGCGACCGGTTACAGAGGAACTCTTGAATCCATTGGATTGTTTTCTGATCAAGCTGGAGGTTACGGACTTTAGTTATTAATCGGTTATGTTGGACGCGGTCAAAGGCCTTTGAAAGGTCTATGAAAATAGCATCTGTAGGAGCAGAGCTGTGCATGGATTTGTGCAAGTCTGTCACCAATTCGAATAGTTGGGTGTTGCAAGAGCGTTTTTCCCGAAAGCCGTGTTGGTTTGGGATAAGGATGTTGTTTCTGTTCAAGTGAGATATAATTTTCGAGTAAATGATATGTTCTAATAGCTTGCAAGATATACAGGTTAGAGAGATTGGACGGTAGTTGTTCGGACTTGACTTTTGGCCGGATTTGTATATGGGTTTAACAAAGGCATATTTCCAGTCTTCCGGTACACAGCCCGTGTCAAGCGACTGCTGAAAGATCAGCGACAATAAATACGCTGATCTGTGGCAGGTTAATTTTAGGAGTTTGGCACTAATTCCGTCGGGCCCCGGGCACGCCAATAAGCTTGCATTGTGGAGATGCAAGCTTATTGGCGTGCTCTGTGATAAGGACGAGAGTCAACGACATGTGATGCAGCAATGAGCGCTTGTGCTTTTCCCTAAGCCAATGTCTTTTCGTACTCTGGTAAGCCTCCCATAGGCGCATCGAACGGCTATCCACCGGCTCGAGTATCCCATACCCCCATACCTCCATACTATGCCCCTTTTTGCCCCATACCCCCATACTATGGGTGTAAGGGGCAAAAGCCTCCGAAGAAGCTGGACCTCACAGTGACGCGGTAATAAACTCTGAAACGCAGGGTAAATATCACGTGATAAAAGACTCCCTACGTGGTAAAACTCGATTTTGACATCATTTTACTACATGCCTCAGAGGTGGTGTTAAAGCTATGTCATGTACCATCTTTTACTCCAACACCAGGTATTATTTTAAACGTGACCGAATTTTCAGAGGTCATGAGCCACAAAAACACCAAACTTGGGTAGTTTTCGCTTACAGTGTGGAGTACATAGTCACAGGCGCAGAGCTTCGGCCCTCTGTGTTTAACCCAGATGAGTGGAAAGATGTACTCATGTTACGACAGAAGCACCATACGCAGAAATCTAAGACCTTCACGCTTTCTCAAGTGGAAAACGCTAGCGTTTCTGCTCAGCCACAACTCGTTCACCAAGACTCCGTTAAGACACTAGCAGAAAAAAAAGGCACCAAAGCGTTCGCGGCACGTCTCATACGTGGCCCTATACCACAGTTACTGACGGATGATTTCAAGCTTGTTCTCGCCCAAACACTGGCACCAACATGGCAGCGTTCATAGAGCGAGAGAAGGGGGAGAAAAACTTTATTCATCCCAGTAGGGAAAGGTGCGGTGGTGGAGTGTAAGAGGAGCCTACCCAGCGTAGGTCTCCGCTACCCTCTTTGGCCCAATCCAAGATCTGGTCCTGCACATTGATCACCGAGCTACACATAGCAGCCTTCCACTGCTCCTTACTATTAATGTGTAGAGGGTTAGGCGGTCGGTTTCAAGTACACCCCCACATGATATGGTCTAGGTTAGCTCTTTGTTGACAGAAAATGCACAAAGCGGAGGGGTGTACCGCAGGGTGTATAAGATGGCGAAAGGTCGGGGTAGGAAGCGTACGCGTCTGTAACTGCCGCCACGATGTTTTATGGTAGCGTGAAGCTCCATGATGTAAGAGGGGGGGGTATATAGTGCGCTGTAGGCGGAAGTGATTTGGTATTTCGTGGAAGGTTAAAAGACAATCTCGAAGGCACCATTAGAAGCCTGCGCTCAGCCGGTCATTCCTCGAGCTCGGGTATGAGCCGCCTCATTGCACTCAACCCCGCATAAGTGGGCGTCCTTATGAGAGGAACGTCTTGCGTGGGAAGATATTTCTTAAGAGTTGAAAGGGCAGATCCAGATTCGACCTGCGCTGTAATTGCGTATGGCAGTTTTGGAGTCACTTACATTCATAGTGATATTGGGGATGGATAGACCTAAAGTGATGACAGCCTCCTCTGCCTCCTCCGAAGAGTTGATAGTGACGGATGCCGTTGTGAGAACTTTGCCGTTATAATCGACAGTAGAGAGGGCGTAAAATGAAGAGAATTTGTATTTTGCCACATCGACATAGAGCACATAAAGTGCTCTATGCAAATTTTTCTGAAGAGCTTTTGTTCTTTGGATATGACGCTTAGTGTGATATGTTGGATGCATGTTTTTAGGAAGGGGTAGCATAAGTAATTGTTTGTGTATGTTTTGGGAAATGTTGTATTCGGCATTGCTGAGTGAGGCGAAGTTAATTCAGGTAGACTACAAAATGTGGCGACATGCGCTTGTGGTCGCGCGCCATGCTTATAGAGCTTTCAGATGGGATTCATTGATTTCACATAGGGTATTTATGACTCCTGTGTGGTGGAGTCGTGCTTTAGAGGTATTGATTACAATGCCTAGCACGTATTTGTATACTCTGTGGAGGACCACCTAGGGCCACCCTCAACCGAGTGGACCAACCAATTGAGGCAAAGAAGCAGCAATTGCTAACGCAATTGCTCACACCCAGGCGGGGTATACCTTATATAAGACTCAAAAACAACCATTCCTAATTTTGCTATGCATCGCATTCACGCGCCCGCACACCGTATCCTAATATTCCTTCCTGCCCATTAACGAACAATCACCATTTTGTGGCTCCCCGCGCATTGTGGCCATCCGGAGAATACAGCCTTGGACGAGCAAGCCCGAGCATTCGTCAACCAGGCAGTGGACGGTCTGCCTTCCTTTTGTAGTGCGTGACAGTGCCTATTCACTTAACCTGAGATTACATCACTGCAATTCAAGCATTATCTACCCATCAGCACACAAATCGCTGTCCGAGACTTAGCAAATAATTTGGCGCTGACTACAAATTGGCACCTTAATTTCCCCCTTCATACATTCTAAAGACCACCCGCGCATGACACTTTACCTTATTGTCACCTCTGCTCGAGTCTCCAAGCCGACTTTCATCGTACATATAGAGCTTGTCGAAAAAAGCCCAATCCCCACTTTGCGGGGGCTGAGCGACAGGAGTGATGGGAGGCTGCTCTGCGCAGCTCACGCCGGCGGACAAACTCCCGATCGTACGCTCAGCAATAGGAGTCTCCGCAGCGCACGAACTTTCAGCCACCTAGAGCATCCTGAGGACTCATCGTCTTCTTCTTCGCTGACCCTATCCCGTGCCCTCACCTGACCCATCTTTAGCACCATTAAACTTGTTTCCTCCTTCTCCTTGCTACATAGGAAGTGGCCTTGCACTGATTTATGAGTGAAGGCATTCCAAACTTTCAGCACCTCACTTGGTTCTTCTTGGCCTCCACGATTGGTGGGCCGATCACACGATAACAAAGCAGTGCAAAGCGACGAGGTCTTCTCATAACTTCATCATGGAACTGTCATGGTGACGTTACACAATCTATTGATTCGTGATGTCAAGATGACATCGTGTGGCGACGCCGTAAAGCGATGATTTTTGCATCACTTCTGTTGATGCCGACACCGTGGGACGGCAAAGCCAACAACAGTTATTTTTTGGTGAAAACCTTAGATGCCTCATCAAACGTGAAACTCGACCGTTTGCGTCCCGCGTCAGTGACGTCAAGTGATCGAAAAAAACCACCACGTGATGACAAAATATATGGCATCATGACACTACCATAAAATGTGATTTCATCAAAACATCACGTGAATTCACGTTATCACGTCATCGCATGACGTCGAAGCTTGGTGCAATGTGGTCTCATCTTAGAGGCAATGCAAAATCAGTTTCGCACTGCCTCTGCTTTGGAGGCAGTGCAAACCTTGTTAGGTACAGCAAGTTTTCAAATTGTGGTGTGAAGGGTGGCGGGACGGGGTGTCGGCTAGGGGATGAAAAAGGGGCACTGGAACCCTTCAAGCCACACCGGCACCTTCCCAGGTCCAAGATACACCAGTGCTCTCCCCCAGCCGCGAAGCAGCACGGGTTCACACCCACGGCAATACCCTGCTGAGAGTCATAGACTGGCGGGTTAGGACCAGTACATTGATTGATTGATTGATATGTGGAGTTCAACGTCCCAAAATTACCTAATGATTATGATAGACGCCATAGTGGAGAGGATCAGTACATCGACTGATAAAAAATGAGATGGCATTCTCCATCAAATAATCTTAGATGAATAAATAGGGGACCCTGTGAGTTGATAACGACGTATCTAAGCCTCTTGCCTAATAAATTCGTGTAGTAAACATAGGAATAACTGTAGGTTTAAAATACCAGCCCCGTGATCACAATGAGGACACGGATAACAAAGGTCTAACTTAGCTTCAGCACCACAAACATTTAATTCATGAAGTAGCACCAAGGAATGAACCAATAATATAAGTGCTTGTGTTTAACGTCCCAAAACCACCATGTGAATATGAGAGACGCCGTACTGGAGGGCTCCAGAAATTTAAGCCTACGGGCCTGAAGCAATTTCACCGCCATCGAAAATGCGGCCGCCGCAGCCCGAATTCAACCCCGTGACCTGGAACTAGTGGCTGACTACATTCGCCATTCGACCACCGTGGCGGGTAAGCAATGAATGAAACGTACAGTGACTTTCCCGTAATATCACATCCCAAAACCGAGCAAGCGTGTCCGCCGCTTTTCTTATTGGGCATGTTCAGTGATGAGTATGGTTATTGGCGATGAACAACACAGTCTAGTATACATGAACGAAAGTCAGAGCGATCAGAATAAGCGTTTCTTCATGCTGGCAGCTCCTTACACCAAGCAAAACCACTCACGGCGCGCGATCAAAGCAGGCGAAAGCGGGATTGCGTCGTCTGCTCTAACCACCGGCCCTCCGCTCTCCCATAATGCTCCAGCGCCGATCCACCAGGGAAGACGCGGCGCTGTGATTTCTAGAAAGGTCTATTTACAGTGGTGAAAAATAAACCTTGGTGCATCTCTTTTTCTCCTGCCCAGCCCTCTGCGGGTAACGCGAAACACTCGCGCGTTACTACAAGCAGGTGGAGCTGTCGTCTGTTACAGTGGATGATATTCTAAGCCCGATAGGATGGGCCCATCATATGCGCTCTGCCCTGCACGCCACCGTCAATTTCATCGACGTTGCGCAAATGGCCGACCACCGATAGAACATAGACCACCAATAGACCACCAATAGAAACTTCAATACCTGTGTCTTTCTGTGTTATGCTGCCAGTTCTCTTTTTTACTACACCCCCCCCCCCACCGAACAGCCATGCCTTTCCATTCCCTCTAATTCTTCCCCTAGCTTTTTGTCCCTTCTCCCTCGAGTGTCGTGGTTGTGGTGTCCTCGCCTGACAGACAGTTACTGCCTCACTTAATCCCACCCTTCCACCCTTCACCCTTCTTCAATTCGAGAATCCCTTCTGTGATATGCCTACAGATGCGAAATTTCCGGATATTCAGAGCAGTCGGAACAGGTCAGTTTCTTTAATGTTTTTTTTCCACAAAATAGTAAAAAAAGGAAAATAACGAATTTTCTATGGCATATGGCAATATTACCATATGGCATTTTCAATGGCAATATTTTATTGGCATATGATATGCGTTCATTGCCATGTCTTAAAAGCGGAAACTTTCTTTATTGCAGTAAACAAGATGAAATGCTTTTCATCAAAAATGAATACATCATTCCACCAATCCATAGTGAGCTAGAAGTACCACTGTGAACTCACCCAGCCTACGTGAATTGGTGCGGCCTAATATAATTGTTACGGCAGATAAAAGAAGACCCCAGAATTGTCTATTTCGTAGTGACTTCGACTGTAGATACATTGCTTCAGATGGTAAAAAGATGAAGTTGAAACTTTAGGTCAGAGTCTGTAACACAGGCTTCATCTGCAGCTTCTTCATCAGGTTAAGATGGCGCATTGGGAAAAACGTAGCTGCTGTTGCAGTGCTTAGAGACAGCGAGTCGCCGTTTCCCTTCACCGGCCTTCTCGACCGTGAAATACATCCAGACCAGAAATTAGGCCAGCCATTCCAGAATCTGGTTGCATGCTTCTTTATACACAGACTTCCACCGCAGTTTGCATAGGTGTACGTGGAATCCTTAAACTAAAGAATAACAGGCGCATCATATACGCTCCCAACGTAACCACACCCAGACGAAGAAACTACAATAAGACAAGTTCAGCTGACGCTGAAGCTGAATTTATGTCATTTGTTTTGTTATTGTTTGTGATGTTTTGGTTTGACGTTCAACACTTGGTGTTCGCGAAGCTTTAATTCATTTCATTTTCCCCAAGGTAATGTTGGCCGATTTTTCCAACTGCGCGGAACAAAACAAAAAAAAACGCCGTGGCCGTGTTGAAAAAACTCACTTTTTCACAGTTTTTTCGCATAAGTCGAGTCAAGACGTGGCAAAAATGTTGTAAGAGGCCATTGTTATCACCTCGGCCGCAACAACAAAGCGTGCTGCCACTTCTCAGGAACTTGCCAACGAGTCTGATGCAGTGTCTATATTTGCTTACGTGTTCGAAAATAGGTCCCTAAAAGGATTCGCGAAGGAAAATTTTTTGTGAAGACAGCGTGGCTACGAGAAAATCCTAAAGGTGGTCTGTTCCACCCTCACAAACATTGTGGCTACTTAGAACTTGGAGGCGCGGCTAGATGCGTGGTAACTATGGCTGATTTTCAGTTAACTCATGGCTACGTAGGGCTGCCTGGTGACTGCTGGTGCGTTTTTCTTCCTTTTAGTGCTTTCAGTTTCATGTGCTGTTTCCCTTGTACGCAATTGAAAGTATTTACAACCCCAGTAGTTCGATAAGCTTGGAGTCACAGTCATTAAAGAATACCATTCGGCGTAATTAGCGCAAAAATTTTGCATGCAAAGACTCGTGGTTGGATGACTACCAATGTGCGACGTGAATTTCCGGTGAGTTTGAACACTACACGATATATGGTCAACCTTATTTGCCATGTTGTTGTGTTGCGTCCCACATCATCGAATTTAAAGTACAACTTGTCATGATTGCCCTAAAGGCAGAAATTACCACCAAAGATGTAATTAGGAGCACATTAGCTGCACGCCATTGAGAAAAAAAAACGGAACTTTTCAGTTAGCAGTCAGAAAGCCTATTCTCTGCTTGTGCTCTAGTATACTTAGATTGGCGCTAACTGTAATGAGCATGATTTCTGAAATACAACTGCCGATGCACTTTGGAACGATCTGGAACGTGCGCGTAGTTTGCGAACCGAACAATATTAGGGGTGTGCGTGATTACGCATGAAACTACAAAGACATCAAGCTTTTTCTGCCTTCACAAACACATCAAGCTTTTCTGCCTTCAATGTTCGGAAATCGATGCAGGACGCATTAGTACAGCAAGCAGTTGGGATGGAATGGCTACACACTCATGAAGAAAATTTAATTTACTTTTAAGAGCAGGCTGATCTCAGTCGACATCACAATGAATAAACTGTTTACTGTCAGTATACAGCACTACTAATGCGTACCTAATGTGATTCTAGTAGTGATTAGGCACAGTTAGTCTATAGAATGATGAAATTAGAGTTTCTGACGACCAGTCTTTAGCATAAGTCTATTGAGGCCCGAAATTGGAGTTTCTGACGACCATTCCCTAGCATTGGTCTGTAGAGTCCTGACGCACGAGTTTCTGATAGCCGTTGGCTAGTGAAGTGCAATCGAGCATATGCGTCAGGCTGACATCCAACGTCGCATTGTAGATTTAGGCCACCCTGTGCCAGTAACAGCACGTTTGCTGCACACAGGTCAATAAATTGCTTCATTGTTAATATGAAAGTGTGCACACATTACAGGATTGTAAAGCATGTACCATCAAACCATTTCCACCAATCAGCAGATCATTGTTTTGTACATGTTAGAATCGTTTAAGGCCAATAAATAGTAATGGAAGTGTATAATGCCTGCCTTTGGAAACACGCTTTACATTGTCAAGAAATTTAGCTTCAATAGTACAATAAATTAGGCTAGTTTGTTTTCGTTAACAATTCTTGCAAAAGTGGTGTTTTATAATTGCAAACAAATAAAGTAACCGTGAATGAGACAGCTCCAGGATTACCTTTCTATTATTTTCAACTTTACACTGATAATAGGGTCTCTTGAAGAACTATCGTAGTGGCACCGCCGCTGTATTGGAAAACTGCAAGAGAGAACTTAAAAACTTTGCAGGCAGTGAAGCATACAATTTAGCGCAGCACATGAATCGTCATTACAATTGATCACTCATGCCTTTTCGAAATAGTGATGTATTTTTATTATAGATAGAACTATTCATCTGGATTTAATGTCGAACCACATAGCTTTGACTTCATGTTGCTTTGAAAAAAACCACAATACATCAGTTCAGAGGGGTGTAGGTTCATAAGCAATCAAGGAAAAGCCAGCTATTATGATATAGCAATTAGCTCAGTAAGTTTCTCTAATACAATATTGCAGAATAACCTTCTCTCACGATTTCATTGTCACTGCATGTAAGACTACGGCATGTATCAGTGAGTCTGTTCCACAACTTTGTTTTTCCACATCTTACACTAAACTTCCACTATAAAATCCCTCCTCTTTAACAGAAAGCTATTGAGAGCTCACGCTCAGAGGTGCAAAGGCATGGTCATGCGCAAGGTTTCCCTGCACCCGGGTGGCGGGGAGGTTCACCACAGCACCCCGGCCTTTACTTAGTTAATTAAGGTTGCAATTTTGTGGCTGCCGTCTTAGGTGACAAGCAAGCGCGGGGGGGGGGGGCTTGTTGCTCACTCCTATATGCACTGCCTAAGTGCAAGGTAGAAATTAGCAACAAACAGCCACATTAGGTGTAGAGCTACGACTTGGTGATACAACTACACAACTCTAGTAAAACAATCGTAAAATGGTGCTTTCTGTAATCTACAATATATTACACAGGTATGCATGTTGTAAGACATTATAGGTCATTTCTACACATATCTTTCTACAAGCAACAGATTGGAGGAGGCAAGCAACACATTCCTGTACCCTTGAATACTTTTGCAGATTATTCAATAGCTAAACTACATTGTTTAGGTACCTTGAAGGCGGTACAAAAGTTTTACAAAAATTGAAGCATTTTCTCCTAGCTCCATGATTTAGAGTGCATAGTGGCCAATGTTAACTACTCAATATTGCAAACTATGTAATTGATTGCTGGTCATTAACAAGCAGAAGAATCCACACTGGGGTGCGTTGGTACTTGCTGAACATCTTGATAGGATAAGGATAGCAGCTTCTTCTAAAGAAAAAATTCAATAGCGGGTAAAACATAAATAATAAAAAGGGCGGCAACTTGAACTAGCGCTAATTTGTGTTGTCTCTATTTTCTGTGTTCATATTTTGCCGTACCTTACAAACATTTTTACAAAAAACACAGTATACAATACTGATGGGAGACTTTAATGCAAAGGTAGGGAAAAAGCAGGCTGAAGACCAGGCAGTAGGAGATAATGGCATCGGTACTAGAAACGCCAGAGGAGAGCTACAAGTAGAATTCGCACAATGCAATATTTTGCGGATTTTGAAACCTTTTACCGACAACGAGAAAACTGCAAGAGGACATGGAGGAGCCCTAATGGCAAAAATAAGAACGAAATAGAGTTTATAATGAGTGCACACACAGGCATCGTGCAGGATGTGGAAGTGGTTGGCAAGGTACAATGCGGTGACCATAGAATGGTACGGTCTCGAATTTGCCTAGACTTCAAAAACGAACGACAGAAACTGATACGCAAGAAGCCAATCAGTGAGCTCGCACTGAGAGGGAAAGTACAGGAATTCAGAGTCTTGCTTCAGAACAGGTACTCGGCTTTTAGTGAAAAAACGAACCTTAAGCCTCTATACAATGAACGATAATCTGACGAGTATCATTACGGAGTCTGCAGTGGAAGTTGGAGGCAGAGTAGTTAGACAAGACACTGGCAAGCTCACCCAGAAAACGAATAATCTCATTAAGAAGCATCAAATCATAAAAATCTCAAGTACAACAGACAAAATAGAACTGGCAGAGCTATCGAAGTTGATTAATAGGCGTAACATTTCCGATGTGAGAAGGTATAACACGGAGAGAATTGAACACGCACTGAAAAACGGAGGAAGCGTCAAAGCAGTGAAGAGGAAACTTGGGATCGGTAAAAATTGGCTGTATGCACTAAGGAACAAAGAAGGCCAAATAACTACCAATATGGATAGGATAGTTAAAATAGCGGAGGAGTTTTAAAGAGATCTGTACAGTAGCCGAGACAACAACGACCCTAATACTATAAGAAGCAGCGGTAACCCAGATGACACCCCACCAGAATGATAGAAGTCAGAAATGCTTTGGAGAGCATGCAAAGAGGCAAAGCTGCTGGTGAAGATCTGCTAACATCAGATCTGCTGAAAGATGGAGGACAGATTTTGTTAGAAAACCAGCCACCCTGTTTACGAGGTGTCTCCTGGTGGGAAGAGTACCATAGTCTTCAAAGAACGCTAACATGATCCTAATACATAAAAAAGGAGATGACAAGGACTTGAAGAATTTTATGCCGATTAGCTTGCTCTCTGTAGTATACAAGCTATTTCCAAAGGTAATTGCTAACAGAGTAAAGAAAACCTTAGAATTAAATTAACTAAAGGATCAAGAAAGATTTCGAACAGGCTACTCAACAATTAACCACATTCATACTATCAATCAGGTAATAGAAAAGTGCTCAGAATATAACCAACCACTATACTTAGCCTTCATAGATTACTTGATGGCGTTTGATTCAGTAGAAATATCAGCCATAATGCAGACACTGCGAAATCAGGTCGTCAATGAAGTATATGTAAACATCCTGGAAGAAATCTACAGGGTAGCAACTGCTACCATAGTGCTTCGAAAAGAAAGCAACAAAATACCAATGAAGAAGCGTGTAAGGCAGGGGGACACAATCTCCCCAATGCTCTTACCGCGCGCCTAAAGCAGGTTTTCAGAAGCCTAGAATGGGAACAGTCAGGGATAAGAGTTTATCGAGAGTACCTTAGTAACCTGCGCTTCGTCGATGACATTGCATTGCTGAGTAACTCAAGGGACCAATTCCCTACTGAAAAATTCCGTATGAAATCTTACGGCAAACATTAGGCTCCGTACGATTTCCTTATGAGCTATACGGAAAAGATACGGATTTTCCTTGAAACTTGCGGAAGTTGTATGGCGTATACGAAAAACTTTTTAAGGAAAATATGGAAGGATACGGAAATTATGTGGAACATACGAAAAATTTCTTATGGAAGATATGGCAAGATACAGAAGTCATGAGGTATATACGGAAAATTACTTACGGAAAATATGGAACAATGTGGAAATATGGAACGTTCATGGGGTATACGGAAACTTCCTTAAGGTAGTTCTACGAAGCATGTGGCAATTTTTTTACGGAAATATGGAAAATAAGGAGTGCGAGCAGACTAATAAGACCGGAGATGTTCATGTCACTAGATTCAAAAGGCAGTCTAAGATACGAATACCATTCGATCCATGGGGTGCTACACCACGTACAGAAAAAGTAATGTCATTGTGATTGTACGTGATGTCAATGTCGACAATTCAGAAATAAATGGCGGCGAAAATTGAAGAAGGAAAATGTCGAGTGATAAAAAAGTGGATATATACAGAAATAATTAGTCCCGTGCCAAATTGACGAGCACATAAACGAAAAAAACGCCTAAAAGATGAGCGCTCACTTGCAAACTTTGATTTATATGTAGGGTTTAACGTCCCAAAACCACCATGTGAATATGAGAGACGTACGCCGTAGTGGAGGGCTCGGGAAATTTCGACCACCTAGGGTTCTTTAACGTGCACCCAAATCTTAGCACACGGGATTACATTTCTGCCTCCATCGCAAATGCAGCCGCCGCAGCCGGGATTCGAACCCGCGACCTGTGGGTCAGCAGCCGAGTACCTTAGCCACTAGACCACCACGGCGGGGCTGAATTGCAAAGTTTATTCCTTGAGTTATTCCTCCTTAAAACATGCTCATTCGCTAAATAAATACGCATAGAAATTTTATATCGCAGAATAAATGGTGACCATGAGCCAAGACGACCCGCTGAACCAGTATACACACAGCCGATGAAATAAACACAAGCAACATGGCGTGCGCGGCGTGACAAAAAAAAACTAAACGGCAAAATGAACGTCTGGGGTCTATTCAGGTTTTCTAGAACGCGATGTAACAGATGAACACCTGGTATCTTGTGGTGCGACCACACACATGTCGAGCTACTTGGTTATTAGCTTTCATGCAAGTTATCAAGAGAGCAAATTTAAAATACAGATGCATGAAGCAAAATTGCCTCTCTGCTTTATTTTACGATAGGCAGTGAATCTTCATGCACATGAATAATGCCTCTGTGAAGTACACAGGAAAATGAAGTAGAACAGAAAAAAAGAGAAGAAGAAGACAGAAGAAAGGCACGTAGCTCAACCAGGTTGATTATTTGCTATCCTACAGCGTAGGTAGGGGTAGAGGGAGTTGTCAGAAAAATGATTACGTATGAGTGCACAACTGACATGTACGGACACACAATGGTGCTTATCATTGATGCTCAGATGCTCGTGTATAGAGCTGGGTCGTTTTGAGATTTTCAAAAGCATTGTTTCAGACCATCATGCAGATTACGCTTCAATTGTAGTGCTACATAAGATACAACTTATGGGCCAGTTTTAATGAATAAGAAGATTATAAGTGAAACAAATGCTTTAAAATATATTATGGCTGCATGGACACATACAAGCAATGTAAAGCGCACCAAAGTGAGGATGCATGAGCTTCTCTTGACGCTTCAGTTCTACATGGTTGCTTCAACTGTGCTGCAACGAAATTTAACCAATGTCTGTGTGCGCAACATTGTTCATTTTAAGCTATCTATATGTATATCTAAAATTCCTACTACGAGTTAAGCTACGTAGCACTCCATAACTCTTCCTTTTATTAAGGGCAATTTTTCAAACAATTAACATTACTCATTTTCTGTCTCGAGACTTCGTGCCCGCAATTCTTGATTTGGTTCGATCACAATTGTGCAGCCCTCATTTTGGAGAAATCAGAAAACATCAACCAAAATATATTTTGGAACTGCTTCACGGTGATATTGCCTTCCCTCAACTGCCACAGCTTGAGATGAGTCATAGCAAGTCTCGCGCATACCTAGGGCCTACCATTAAAGAAGCTGGTCCGGCTGTGAAATGCTCAGTTTTTTCTCAAATAAATTTTTGATTTAAGTTTTCTCACTTGTCGAGTCCCTTCCCAATCAAGCAGACCCAATGTTCCCCTTAGTCCATAATTTTGTTATATTATGAAATAAATAAAAATGTAATAATGAAAATAAATATACTAATAACTGTTGGGCAAAAAACACAGTCCCACATACGTACTTGAACGCAATATTGCTTTTATTCTGTTTTAGTACCTAACGCATTAGAAAATATAGCAGTAGATAAAAAACATTGAAAAAAAACTAAAAAAAGTTGAGGCTTGGTGGGATTCGAACCTGCGCCACTCAGTTATGCTCGCGTACGTTAACTGAGTGCGTTAGCTTGCTAAGCTATTCGCGCTTTTTTTATTACCGGTTTTGCACAAGGTACACACATCAATATAAGTCACTGTTAACAGTAACATACAAACAAAAGTGATGACAAAACAGTCGCGGAACTATTAGTGATTACAGTGCTAAAATTTCTTCATGTTCACCAGGGGTTCGAACCCTGGAGAGCCATTCCGGACCAAAATCTTGATGTTTGAGTATATCAATGTACTGAGCAATGCTTCGGCGGAAATGCATACGGGCCGGACGCCTGTCAGGTTCACAGTAGTAACCGGCTATTTTTGCCCGCCATAGACAATGGAGGCCAAGCAGCAATATAAGATTAAAAGGCAGCCCCTCCTCTTTTTCTACTGTTAAAAATCTGATACCCAGTGAATCTAAAGGAAGTTCCTTTTATAGAGTTCTCTGTAAAACATCCCAGAAGTAAACCCCTTCCCAACAATGCAGAAAAACGTGATCTATTGTCTCCGGCTTTTGGCAGATCAAACAGATCGAACCCCATGGCATGTAAACTCCTCTGTCTTTTAAAAAAGTCTTAAGCGGTAGTGTTCCGGATCGTAATTAAAAAAAAGCTTTTTGCAGTAGGCTGAATTTGCATTTTCTTAACACGCTTAAGAACATCATTGCCTTCTCCCCCGCTATTAATTAACCTATACATAGGCACTGGAAAAATCATGTCACATATGTCTTTACGCAATTTCTTTCGCCCGACCGAAAAAAAGTATTCATTGAAAAACCGAACTGACAAGAACCGGACACTGTCCACAACTTCCTTAAAGAAGCCTCGCGTAGCTCCCGGCATGCTTGCGGTGCTAACAACAAAGTTAGGCAGATTACGACAAAGGCGTAACTGGCATACTGTTCTTAAGAAGGGGTGTTGAACATCTCGAAAGAAAATAAAACAATTGACTAGTTGTCGCACGAACAGATGCGACAGGCTTAGTCCCCCTGTTTTACTCTTCGGAACAGATTTGTCCTACTACATTTTTCCCAAGTAGACCCCCATATAAACACAGCAAATATCCTATGCAGCTTTTTCACATGCACCCGTAAGCAACACAAAACCTGCATCACATACCATAATTTGCTCATTAAAGATATGTTGCATACAGTGGCTCTGGCAAACATTGAGAGACAGTTGCCATTCCACTGCGCTGTCCTTTCGCACGTTTCTTTGTTCAGTCCAGTACTTATTGGTGTCTTTGTAGTGCTGGAAAGGCTCGCCTATATATTTTACTGGAGTATTATACCACTGAACGTTCGCATAGGTATCTGGGGTTGATTTCCAGTCTCCGTGCCACAACCCCAGACACTTTCCCCAATTAACCCGACTTCCTGTAATTTCTCCAAAATTTTTAAAAATGGCAACTGTCTCTTGTACACTCTCTTTGGTGGTGCAACACACTGCTACATCATCAGCGTATGCCAAAACCTTTACCTGTGCGTCAAGCAGTCTGAAACCATGGATGGTCTTGTTTTCTATTATGGCCAGCATAAGCTATGTACAATGCAAAAAAGAATGGACTTGCCGGACATCTCTGGCGTACAGAACGTTCCAGCCTAATGGGAGACCCCGAGATCTTGGTAATAATTAGTCGTGTAGTAGAGTTCTTATACGCCAAAACTATACCCTTTGTAATCACCGATCCGACATTGACATGTTCAAGTATGGAGAATAACACATCTTGCGGGACGCAGTCAAAAACCTTTTTTAAATCAAGCCGGAGGACCGCAACTTGAGAATTAAAAGCATCGCAACTCTCAAGGACACATCGCATTGAGTGTGTGTTCATCAATATTGAGCACCCCTTGTTGCCACACGTTTGGTGCTATCCAACTATTCCGGTGATTACAGACTGCAATCTGCCTGCCAATACTTTCATGAGTATTTTGTAGTGAGCGTTGGTTAGCGAAACGGGCCTATATGACGGAACTAGTTTTAAGTTTGCTTTGTCATCCGTCTTAGGTATTAGAATAGTGTGCGTCTCGGCAAATGAAGGTGGTAACGTTTTGATTGCGTAGGCTTCCTTGAACACACAGCTTGTAACAATGGTGAAACTTCTGTTTTTAAAGCTTTATACCACATCGCACCGAGACCGTCAGGCACCGGCGACTTCCCAGCGGCGAGACAATCTATTGCATATTCTTATTCAGAAACGGTTATAGGCCTCTCTAACGCTTCTTTCGTTTCGAGGGATAATTGCGGCATCCGGCTCAAGAAAGTGTCCTTGAACTTCGTAACATCTACTAATGCGGGTTCGAAGAGACCCTTGTAATACAGAAAGAAAGCTTCAGTGATAGTGCTGTTAGTATTTAGCGGAATTCCACTTTCCTCTATTTCGTCGATGTGATTACGACGCGCTCGTGATATCTCGATTCCAAGTGCGCGCTTAGTAGGTGTCTCCCCCATAGCCCAGCCTCTGCTCTCGCTCTAATAAGGGCTCCTCTGTAGCGTTACTGTTCTACTAGCTCAATTTGTTGTTTCACCGTTCGAATATCTTCCTTATATGCACCGGGCTCTTTGGTTTCTAATGCTATCAATTTCTTAAGCGTTGTTGTGAGTTCAATTTCTTTCACTCTTTCTTGATATTTTAAAGTACTAGATCTTGATATGCCTTTCATTTTAACGCTTTGCTTCAAAAGATCCCATTCCTCGTCAACAATACAGGCTTCGATCACTTTATTGTTCCTAATTCCCTCAATTACAAAATTATTAAAAATGTCATCCCGAAGTAGTTTAGCGTTAAACTTCCATAAATCCATTCTAAATTTGTTATCTTTTTGTTTAAGTCCCACGTTGCATTGTACAAGACAATTCTCAGAGAAAGAGACAGGTAAGACTGTGTAACTATTACTTTTAGCTAGCGTCTCCCCTGCCATGTATATCCTATCAAGACGTGCGTGACTGGTTCTCTGAAAATGCGTAAATCGAACATCGCGACCTGCTTCGAAGCACTCCGCAACATCATCCAGGTCAGATTCTTTCAGCAAGCCATAGAGCACTTCAACACTTCTGTCTCGCACATGGCGGTTATTAATTCTATCCTTCGCGCTCATTACACAATTCAAATCTCCCAATAAAACAAGCTGTTTTGGTGTCCGTAAATGTTGCTTAAATAACGAAAAGAAAGTTTCTCGGTCTGCCTCCACGTTCGGCGCATAGACACTAATGACGCGCCATTCAATTTCACTAGTACTAAAATCACAAGTCATTGTTCTACCAGAGTCACAAAAAAGTGATTTTCAACAATCAATCCCGGAATCTTTTTAACAAAAAGCACACAACCAGCCGAAGTTCCATTTGCGTGACTAACTATGGCATAATATTTAGACGTAAACTGCAGCATCATGCTCCGGGTTTCCTCCTCACCTTCCACTTTTGTCTCCTGAACGGCCAACACATCAATATCTTGGTCATTTAACAGGCGATACACTTAAGCCTGCTTTTTCCTGTAGGCCAAACCTCGGACATTTAAAGTTGCAAAGCTCAATGCTCAGTGACTAGCCATCGTTACTTACTAAAAAAAGGAGGGGGAGGGCCGAAGCATGGTGCTTATCGTGTACGTCTAGCTCCCTGCTAGACATCTCCGGGGCCATCCGGTGGTCCGGCATCAGTTAGCTGCTGGTCCTTTGGAGTGTCAACCGGTCGGTACACAGGTAGATTGGACCTTGCTCTGAGGCCCGAGCGTTGCCCTGGTGTCGCCTTCACTGGTGGTCCCTCAACTTTGCTCTCGTGAGCAGTGCCCGCAGGTTGCTCCAGCGAACGCTTGACCGCCGAGCTCGTGTTGATCCCGCGGGTCATTCTGTGCGCTGGCATGTCGCGTCCTCTCGCCGCTTGCGTCGACATGTCCACCGATTGGCTTTGTGCGTCTTCAGTGGAATTCGCTTGGCTGGTGTCCGCCTTAGCTGTTTCTTTCTACTCGGGTTCCGACGCCGTATCGTAATCTTCAGGCGAAACCGGCCCACGTTCAACCAGAGAACTAGCCGCGTCTCCTGCCTCCTTAGCCGCGTCTTCCGCCTCAGCGGCGTTCATAGTCTGCTCTTCGATCTCATCGCACGTTGGAGCGCTCGTAACTGCTGCATATGACCGGACGCACTGAGCATCTCGATGTCCAAATCACCGACAAATTGAACACCGTGGCACCCTGTACTCTCGCCGTACATGACCAGTCCCTTTGCACCGCAAGCATTGCATAGGCCTGCCCGGCGCCACAACTAGGGCCCATTCCCCTGCAGCGCGCACTTGGTGCGGAAGGTCTTCCACCGTAACTCCACTCTTTAACTTGAGGATCACGGTTCTCGTCGTCGACGCTTTGTCGCTGACACCGTCGAATCTCGAGCGCTCCTGATTCACTTCGACAATATTGCTGAAGGCCGCGAACGCTGTCCGCACATCCTCATCGGCGACTCCGTAAAGCAGCCATTGAAGCCGCAGTTTTATCTGCCGGTCCTGGGGATCAACGATGAGACACCGGTGTCCCTTCACCTGAAGTTCCTTGAAGGCCAGCAGTTTCTTCGTCGCGTCTTCTCCGTTCAGCGTAACCGCCCAGACGTAATTAATCTGGTACGTTCCGAGTGCTATGATGTCCGTTAGCACTTCAATGGGGCCCAACGCGTCTCTGAAGTCTTCAACCCTGTAGGGTCTCGCTCGAACGTCTCCGTGCAAAAATACAGTATTCAAGGCAACGCGTCCTGTTGACAAATGAGGCAGAATCACTTGGTACTCTTCAGTTGACCTGTTACCAAGGCCCTCAAGGGCCGCTGAAGCCGCTCCGATGGAGCCCTGCATTCTAAGTCCGTTAACTACCGTGGCCGAAAGCAGAATGCTAAGCTATTCGCGCTGGACAGTGCGCGCGGGTTTAAGGCGTATATATAAATTTGTTGTTTACATGCTATGTGTTGGCATATTTATGTACGATATGCGATCGTATCTATTGTTGTGTACATAAGTTTTGTGACTGTATATACGCCACATGGTTTTCGCATGTCTTTGAACTATAGATTGCGGCCCCGTAGCGTATGAAAACAAGTATTTTTACACCCACACAAAAGCTTGAGCAGTTGAAAGTTGTTTCCCGGGGCTCTCTTGCGATTGAGTCGGCCACCACAGGAAATTAGAGTGATACGTCATTAATCCCTGCATATAGCTGTATTCCACTTAGTAGCTCTTTCGCTTGATGACAATTCGAGCGCGGGGCGCGACGCTATTGCGCACGACCATGTCTCATGTAGCGCTGACATCAGCTGATTGCGCCGGCCGGCTTGCTTCGATTTGCTTCAGAGCAAAGAAATGTCATACCTTGAAAGATTACGTACTGCACTATGTCAAAGGGTTACTGATTTGTAGTCATCCTATGATTCATTGAGAATTGATAACTATGATATGACTACTATAGAGCTTTGCGTCGGCGACACGCGCCGAACTTAAAACCACACTACGTCTGTCGTAGAAGAAGTAGGAGGCTGTCGTCTGCTAGAACAAAAAACAAAGCAAAGACCTGCGAAAATATTCATAACTGAATAACCGTTTATCAATTTTAAAGTTATTTTGCCAGATAACATACATTTCTTAGTTTATAGCAGCGACAGTTGTTTTTTATTTTCCTCACACAGATATCCAAGTCAAATCTATTCACAGCTATAGCCACACGTTGTTTGTCTTTTTTGTTTTCGTGGGCATGCCGTTTAGGTGTGTCTCTCATGTGTTAGCGCTCCTACACACGAGAACACGAAATGTTAAATTTACACAAGGAAGCGCCGTTCCTCGTTCGTGTGATGTGCAAAAATTGCGCCCTATTTTCGCAGTTTTTCGAGTGCGGACCAAGTGCGAGTCGTCCAAAGAATCGGCGGGTTGTGCGGGCACTCGAAGGACTCCGAGGTGACGGCTGACGCCTGTGGTCGCTTCCCTCAGGACAGTGTGAAAGAAACTAAATGTAAGGGGGACACTTTTTTATGTAGACTAAGTATGCAACTCAGTGCAATTGTGTGTTGCCGCACTCGAACGAGGCGTCGTGAAACGACAGCTTTACGCGCCTTTGCGAGTGCGGTTGCCGATTCGCTTTGACAACGCTAACGCCAGGAGAGCCATGGCGCATCGGCGCGGCCTTACTGGAGCTAATTCGCGACAACTGCGGCAACATGCATGTGTATGGTGATCGATTTTTTCATAAGTGCAATGTAGTGAGGAGAACGCACACGGCGCTTGCTACGTTGTTGATTAAAAGAAGCCTGCGGTGCCATTTGATGCAAATCAGCATTTTCTTCACGTTCGCGGGCGATACGATTTGTAACCTGGCTCAATTCACCTAGCCAACCGCCTAAGTGGGTTGATAAGCATACGTTCACAGTAGAGCGTTATTATGCCCCTAAACAGTGGCTTATGCTTGTTAAAAGATATAATGTGTGTGCCCAGTCTAGAGACCGAGGTACGTGTTCGTGCAATCTCTAGGTGTACCTGCAAGACGTCTTTGATTGTAACTAATAAGTACCGGCCAGCACCTACATTGTACGCCTGACTTTGAAGAAAACTTGCATGCACAATGTGAGATTTTGTAGTCTGCCAGAGTTGCTTTTTATAAAAGAATACATTGCCAGCATGCTCAAAATATGTTTCTCTGCTGTGTGGCAGGGGTGCGGTTTTCACGCTGTTGTGTAGTTACTGATGCATGCACTTATAGTTTTGATGCGTTAATATTTCTCATCTAACTCATCAGGTGTTTGGCTGTTTCAGCCCAAACATGGCAAAGAGAGAAGGAAGACGGGTAATGACAGAACCAGTGCCGACTTTTGTTTGCAAGAGAATACCCATGTTGGTGTATTTATTGTGACAGTCTTTCTGTGTTGCTTTTTTGTCTAATTTATGCAACGGCACAGTTGTCAGCAATATGAGAGAGAACATTGAAATTAGCTTTTAAAGATCATGATGACTAAATGCCTAGTAATTCACAGCACAAAATAAGTACAAAAGTCATCAGTATGATCAATGTAGGACGAGTACAGTCTGTCATCTAAAAAATGTATTTAGCAAAATGGTGCCTATGTAAGAAACCTCTGTATGTTTGCAAACCGTGTGACGTCACTTCGAGCACTGTGCCAGCCATTTCCTTCCTCGATGCAAGGAATGGTTGGAAAGGAAGTTGTTGGTGACGTTCCTGATAGCCCACTGATATGTATGCGATTCCAAACTTGTAGCCTAATATATAAGTAATATTTTGTGCAGTTACATCGCTATATCTGACACCTACAACTTATTTGCATATTTACATTGCTCCGTTAACCTCACACAAAAACTTGTAGTGTGCATTGTCAC
The DNA here is from genome assembly GCA_013436015.1 of Rhipicephalus annulatus. Taxonomy (NCBI): domain Eukaryota; kingdom Metazoa; phylum Arthropoda; class Arachnida; order Ixodida; family Ixodidae; genus Rhipicephalus; species Rhipicephalus annulatus. The sequence goes on along the minus strand of WOVY01010589.1, from coordinate 83,396 downwards.
TGCATGTATATCGAGCGGTAAAGATACTGAGTATATGTGAAGCAAGGATCTCTGCCTATTACATCAAGACATATGAGGCCTTCGATAAAACCAGTTATACCTTTATTGAGCTTGCGTACTCGTCGGGGTGATACATACATGCAGCTTCAGCAAATGGGATCTTTCAGCCCGGTGGCCATGCAATTTTTTTTCTGCACACAGCGCAAACACCGAGATGTACCCACTTGCAGATAATCGCTTCAAATACATATTTACCTTTACTAAAATGTCGAATCAAGTGTTTTCAACAACCGGTCGCTGCCACGAGTGCTAACGTCTTCGCAAACAAGACACATTGTTATTCACACTGCACCACCACACACAATATTCTCAGTTGAGCCGATATTCTCAAAACCTTTCAATGCACACTACATGCTGCAATTACAGTGCACATTTTTGAAGACTATGCCGCTGGTCCTCGCACAGGCGACCACGTGTTTTCACTTCTTCAAGATAAACAGACAATGTGGCAAATAGTTCACCACACAGTTTACGCACAGCTAGATGTTTGCTGACACATACTACTGCTAATGTGGACATTGTAACGTGAAGTGTAAGCCTTGAAAAATCAAAACTTGCCCCAAACACCGCACGACTGTACCGGGCTAAGCCACTAGCGGGAGTGTTTTTCCAGCCACACCTTTTACGTTGCCAGTGACATCATGCTGTGACGTACCTCGGTAAAGGCCTATCGCTGCATACTTCATGTGAATGAGGGACTTGTTAAAGAAAGCAGGCATTGTTTATTTCGCAACTTGTTCATTTCCAACTGGACCTTCATTTACACGAGTTGTCTGACTGATATTCAGGCGAAATTTTGTGCAATAAATTATACAGTTGGCAGTCTGTGCTTGCCCCATACTGTTGTTACTGGTGTTTCTCATTGTTAATTTGCACTGTTCATTACTGCTTACCTACACAAACTAGCCTAGCTTGCCGCTGTTTTGGACAAGATGCAGCTGGCAAGTGCGATAGTGTTCGTAACTCTAAATACTCAAGCAAAAATTATCGTTTATTATTCAGTTAGTTGCATTCATAACAGTACATCATAGGTTTTATTTGATTAAACATGAATCTGTGTTCTTTCACGTAATGCTCACAACTTTAAATATCAAATAGAATAGTGTTTATAAAAAACATGGGTTTTAGCTAAACTTCATGCTGTTTTCTTGAAAAGCTGAGAAAACGCTATTGCATGCTTACTTGCCATGAGTTGGATTGTGTTTGAAATACCTTGCAATTCAACGGACTGCCAGTAAAACTTCACAATGAGGGAACGTTTATTAACCATGGATTGAATAATTTTTAAGAATGGAAAGAAAGAAGCGGCAGGCCGGGATACTTACTTGATATTGACATTTGTTTCGCTACCCAGCACATTATCATGCAAACTTCCTATGGAGTGGTTATGCGTCTTGCATGTGTGTCTGTAAAACAAGAGCTTAGGGTAAAACAATACTCGTCTTACAATTGGTTGCAGGACTGTGGAGCCTGTAGGGCTGCTTAGCCAATGTGAATGGTGGAATCCGAGGACATGTGTTCAACCATGCTGCATCAGCTGCTTGGTGTTTTCACGACATCTTTACAGTTGTGTTGGGTGAGTAAAGCAAGCAGGTTTCAACACAGGGAAAAATATAATGTGGCAGAACCTCTTGTGCATGTCTTACATCCCAAGTATATCAAATATATATCTTGCACCTTGTGGGCTGTAATTTTTAAAGATACACTTCTTTTTGCTTTATATTTGAGTCTTGATGCTTCGACAGCAATGTATTTGTGTTTGACAGCAAGTATTCTACAACAAATAACTGATCTCAATAATGACAAAACACCCTTCATACTTGGTTCTTAGCATAAGCTTGCACATATCTATAGCAGATTCAATTGTTCATTTTTTGCTGTGATGATAATGGGAAAGTAGCAAAGGCAAGCTCAGATTGGAGTGGTCGGTGACGCCTGTTTAGGCTGTGCCATATTGCTTTGCAACCAGAGTTACTTGTGGCCACATATACAATGAAGCCACATGACGTGTATTCTAAAGGAGATTACCATATCACATTTACTGCATCTTGATGTGTCGAACAAATGCGGATATCTTCAGCTTGCCACTATAAAGGGATCCTAAACCAACACAAGGTTGAAATTTAGTCGTGGTGTTGCAGCTGTGCATGACTCTACATTGGATGCATAGCCGTGATAATTTTTTATATGTTGTCGCAATAGTATTGTTACAAACATTGGATGATAATAAAGGGGTCCTCGCTTATTTCGCTTTTTTTCGCTAAACTTCTTCTTGTCTCTTCTTGCCATATGCTCCTCCTCACTGTGCAAGGAGCAAGAGCAGTGGGCACAAAAACACGTATTTTAAAAAAATGTTGTTGTAAGGTGAGCACTGAGGAGCTGAACACTTCCAAAAGGCTCAAAGAGGAAAAGGTATTGTTTATAGCTACTCTTTGGGCACCCATAGCTAGTTGTGCTGCTGCAGTTATCATTGTTGATCAGGACACTATTCTGAAGTCGTTACACACATTTGCTTTAAATGTTAAAAAATAATTGGAGGTGGTTTGGCACCCTTCATTGCAATTACATACAGAACTAAGTTTCAATGTGTAAGCAAAATCTGTTCACTATATTTCAATCCCAATTATATCTGAAATTCAAGAAATATTCACAGAAATGCTCAGGAAAAAGGCTAAGTGGTTGCCCCTTGAACGTGAAGAAGATAGCCTTCTTCTAAAAGGTCAATAGACAGTCTAGTAGTCTCGATATTACATGCACTATAGGATATTCTGGTGTGGTGCTTTTCATGCATGTTATAATGAGAGAGATTTTTAATTGAACTGTTGTCACTTCGCCCTGTGTTGCTGAAATTGTTCACATAGATATACTACATGAATCACTTTATGCCTTTTCATTTTATGCAGATGGTTTGCTTACCCAGTCGGTATAACTTGATTTGGATAAGATAATAAATGCTCTCAACTTTTTTGCTATACAGCAGGTTTATTTTTAAAATGCACGACCATAGATGTGAACGCAGTTGGCGGCGTGCTTGACTAATGCTTCACTATCCCCACTCTAACTACACCGGCAACAGTGCATAGTGTGACAAAAATAATGGTACTTAACTTACTGGCAGCATACACTTTTATGTCTCAAATTGTGTCCAGCCAGAAGTCAAAAAATCATGTCAGATTCAGTCGGAATAGCTAGAGGGAGTCGGGGAGGCATGTTTGGACATTTGTCTAGCCAAGTAGTGCCAATTTTTCCACAGGTCCTGTTGGAGTTACTGCCACAAATGACAGAAGTTTCGTCAGCTTTATAAATGTACAGATGTATCAGAGAAGATTAGCTGCATTAGTTTTTTCTATAACTGATAGCTGCCAACATTCTTCATTGTACAGGAGTTTTGTTCCTCACTTATGGGTGTAAAGCCCTCCACAGAGAAAATGCAACACGTCTACTTACAGAACGCCATAAGGCCTTACTTGTAGGTTTTTTCGGCTTGTAATCAAAAGCACCTTGTTTGGGTGAACATGAACATTTTAAACATGTACAGCGAAAAGTTTGGGTGGCTAGTCATTTTGTCGTTATCATGTTCCTCGCAATATTTTAAGCATGTTGTGCATTACGTTGTCCATCTGATTCATGTGCATAGAAGATGTTACGCAGTTTAAGACTACTTCAAGCACCGTATTGTAGTATAAAAAGCCTGGAAGCAACCTATCAATAATTTTTTAACACAGTTGCTTAATCTGATGCATGATACATCGCTGAACTTTCGTCCGTATTCATCAATGTAAGCTCGTCTTAGTGTTATCCAAAATGAAGATGCGAGTCGACAGATGGAAGCTTCTAGTGGGGTAATTATGGTAAACAGTGGAAGTGCCTCAGACAAGCTGGTCGATGTTGCGATAGGAGGACCTATTTTTTAGGTCACCTTGTCATCCTTGGCGTGTTAGTATAAATGGGGTTAATAATGACATCTTTTGGTGTTGGTGTGTGTGCCTATTGGAAATGCTTTTCTGAAAAAAAAAACCTTTAAGACAGAAAAGTGCAGCCCTCGCTTCGTTTCAAGTTATATTGCGATATGACAAAGTGTTTTCCTGTCGGAGGTTGGGAATAAATAAGCCAAAAAAAGGTAAAAGAAAGAAGAGCAGGAAAAAGAAGAAAGAAAAGGGGGATGCAAAGCAAAAGTAGTGTGCTACACTGCTCCTACTTTGCATCCCCCTTTTCTTCTTTTTTTCCTTCTTTTTTTTCACTTTTTTAACATTTGCATTGACCCATCTAGTGCATGAATCAATGACAAATGGCGTTGCTATAGCAAACATGCCTATGTGGTGTTGCATTGAACAGTGCATCGTACTTCATGCAGTTCAATTACAGGCCGATCAGTCTTGTAATAAGTGTTTTCTCTCTATCACCACACATGATCAAATGAAAAGTTTGCACTTGGCTCTTAGTATACTGGTATATAGGTTGTGTCTTGGACTACTCAAATCGAATGTTATTTGCTGCTGTTTATGGTAATGAAACTATCCAACATGAAAATATCTTGCCTTGTGAACTTTGTAAGACCTGCCTTTCTTTTTCTTTCCTATGCAGGCGTTGTATGTAAGGCAGTAACAGAGAGGTGATAGCTTGAGCTTTAGAAGAATAAATACTGGCAGTGAGGCAATTCCACATCAAACATCCCAGCCATTTTGCCAACCACCCTAAATGTGTTTTGAAAAAAAAATATTGTGCTCGTTTACTGTATTGAAAACAGCAAAAGGCTAAATTATATCGCGGAGAACAAAATATTAGGCCACCTTTGTGCCTTCTGGACTTCCCAGGATGTTGTCTGGGTGTTGTTTGTGAAAAAAGTATTTCAAAAATACTGCCCTTCTACAGCAAATTTGGTCTAGGCATTAGGTAAAGGTGATTGTGTGTAGTGCATGAAGCTCAGTAATATTAGTGCAATTTTTTCGCCACATCTAAAACAAGGAAGCAGTTCTCTTTATATGGCAAGTTATATGATTACGCTTTGTTTTAAAGAATAAATTAATTTTTGAAGTTTCCTAATGATGGCTGTTTTCTGCATTTGATATAACACCGCTGCCGTTGCAAAGTTCCCTATGGCTTTTTATAGGAGACTTCAAAAATCATTTTCTTCATTGAAACAAAAATTGTAATAATATCACTTGCCATATAACAAAAACTGTTCATTTGCTTTCAACTTACACATAAAAGTAGTTTTCAATTATACACTTAGTGCAAATTGCGTCCCAATGTGAAAAAAACGAGTATATAGTGATATTTGTAATCTGGACATAGCATTATTTTTTTCGTGAAATATACCTTCTGTGGAGTGAGTATTTATGACTCAAATATTCATACAAAGTGCAGTATTGTCATAGAAGAAATGCAAACGATAAACAGTTTGGCCTAGTTCTTCAAAGCCTATGTGGCTCGAAAAGTGCACATTAGTTAATCGGCTTCAAATACTTTAAAGAAGCACCTTTACTTAATAAGTAGATCAAATTCGATATGGCAAGAAAAAGTGGTGCTTTAACATTTTTCTCACAAACAACACCCCCATGACATTCTGCAAAATTCTGAGGTATTCACGTGACCACTACTTTTTTCTCTTCGAAATATTTCAGCATATAACGGTTTCAAAAAGAGTAAATTACCACCATTTTTTAAACTATATATCTGTGATGGTCGCCAGGTAGTTTGGTATGGATGTTTGGTGTAGAATGGCCCAGTGGGAAAAACAACAAATGTTTGAGCATCCTTTGTCGCTTGGGCAATTTCAAAAGCATTTTTCTGTTAGCAGCAATTCAATTAAGCCCTTGTCTTCAGGCTTAGACCCAGAAACAAAACACAAGTACCGAAAGTAGTTCTAAGAGTCATGCAGTCCCGCTGTTCCAAGGCTTGTGGAGCCTCATTTAGTGCAAGCTTCACCATTTTTAAATATTCAGATTCAGCCAACAGGTTTTGGAGGCACAGCGCATTTTCAGCTAAAATGTTTCACACCAGTTATTTAGATAAAAAGCGGCAAGTAGGGGTAAAAATACCAATTTAAAGGCATTGTAGGTAATAACAAAAAAGTCTGCTTTCTTTTTTGTGTGGTGCTTTGCCTAAACATTCTGCTTTTTGTGGTATAGTTCATTGTCTAATACACATAGGCTTTAAAAATTAACATTAGCCATGTTGAGGTCGATTTCTTGGTTACAGTCATAGTAGCCATATTAAAAATTATGACTTCAAACTTGATTGTTCTTTTAAAGATTTTTTCTTGCATAATGATATTTCAGACTCTTAGTCAATTTTGTTATAAGAAAACGTGATGTCTTAATACGGTCACTTTTTGTAGAGTTGTTCCGTTCTACCTCATCTTTTACATTCCTAATAGAGCAGTTATTTTCAATTTCGGCATTTTAAATGGAATGAGCATGCTCTATGTAGTAAGGTGTAAGCACTTACAGATAGCACATGCGCTCAACTATTCTGTTAGCAGTTTATTTCTGTTATTCTTGATTGATATGTGGGGCTTCACGTCCCAAAACCACTATATGATTATGAGAGACCCCGTAGTGGAGGGCTTTGAAAATTTTGACCACTTGGGGTTCTTCAACGTGCACCCAAATCTGAGCACCCATGCCTACAGCATTTCTGCCTCCATCGGAAATGCAGCCGCTGCAGCCGGGATTTCATACCGTGACCTGCGGGTCAGCAGCCGTATTTTTGTTACTCTTGCTCCCATGTTTATGTGCAGCGGTTATAGTAGTCTGGCTCGCACAGATTTTTAACGGCACCTGCCTGATCATGCTTACTTTTATGGTGATTTTAACCTTCATAAGTTGCATAGTTTTACGTCTAAAAATTGTTCAAGATGCCAATTTTGTGCACAAACTGTATAGTTTGAAGGCAGCAAATGTACATGTACGCACTACTAAATGTACATTGAGAGCTTTCACTGGCAGTTTGTAAAGTTTTAGTGTGCAGGAAGCATTTAAATCATAATTTTATAAGGACATATCGATAGATTACCTCTACTATTGAAAATCGTGGCAACAACCTAGTTATTTTCACTGTGGTAAACATGCTGTTTTCTTTCATGTGGCAGAACTAATTTATACATTTCTTTCTTCTATTATTCACATATGCATACCATGAAGGATTGTCTGCCTTTCATTTTCAGTTTCATTCTGTGTGTTATATTTCTTGTGCATTGAACTAAGGTGCTAACTTGTGTGTCTGACATTATTTGTGCTAATTATTTACATTTTCAGGTGCCTATGAAGGACACATAAGTTCTATGGCAGTGACCTCCCAAATCTACAGTTGTGCCGGAGCCCCAAGCAGCATTTCGTCAATCTCCACAAGGCGTTCTTGAGATAAACACAGCGCCACACATTCACAGTGCTATGATTATTATTTATGTTGAAAAATTGCTGTTACATTGTGTTTTGTGCCACCATCCTGTAGCTTAGGTGGAGCTCGTGAAATTACGGTGCAGTCACCTCATTTGCGTACAATCAACAATGCAATGTCACTATTCACAGCTGGAGCATACAGACAAATAAAAAATATATTGATTGTAGCAAGGGTGATGTGTAAAATATAGCTTCTCTATTGCAAATATCAACCTAATAAGTTTTTAAACATTGCATAGAACAATACATTAATGAGTTGCAATGTAACCACCATTTATGATCACTAGCATGTTAATTTAGTAGCTTTGTAATGTATTTTCCCTTCTTTTCTTAGGTTACTCTCGCACCGCTCGCAGTATGTATTTTTTAACTCAACGGCATCCAGTACCGCTGATGTAACTTTAGGTGTTCCGCAGGGCTGAGTACTTGGACCCCTTCTTTTCTTATTATTTATTAATGACATATCCGGTAACATAACGTCTCAGATTAGGCTATACGCCGACGACTGCGTGATTTATCAAAAAATTACTTCTCCTGAGGATCACGAGAAACTGAACAACTAATTTTCTAATTTTTGTACTTGGTGCCAAACCTGGCAAATGAATGTAAATTTCCAAAAAACTGTGTGCATGACACTTTCTACTCGGTCATCCGCTCATCTATTTCCCTGCTCATTCGATGGTTATCATTTAACAAGAAAAATGGAATATAAGTACCTCGGCCTTCATTTCACTCACAACATGTCCTGGTCCAAACACATTGATATTACGTATAATAAAGCCCTGAAGAGATTAGGTTACTTACAGCGCGTTCTCCGTGTAGCACCAAAAGAAACCAAGCTCTTAACATTTAAAACGTTAGTACGGCCATTACTCGAATACGGTTGTGTCGTGTGGAATCCACACAAAGCGTCCGACATTGCAAAACTAGAATCCATACAAAAAAAGCCGTCCGTTTTATCTGCCGAAGATATGACCGGGATTTTTCGCCTAAGTCCAACTTAGCACCTTTGGGTTTAACTCCTTTATCTGCCAGGCGCCATTCAGAATGCTTAAAGCTCCTGTACACCTTGATTATTCGCCGCGCTTGCCCTCGCGCCACAGGTATCTGCAGTTTGCCACACCACCCTCTGTTCACACCAGGAGTCAACATGCGCTAAATATTACGCCACTTCACCCCAAAACTGATTTGTTTAAGTATTGTTTTTTCCCCTTCACTATTGAGCTCTGGAACTTGCTACCCGGCGATACCCGCGGGCTCCTTTTGGAGCAGTTTCTGAGTGCAATATCACATGCGTGTTAAGTAGATATTTCCATGTTATTTTGCTTTCTGTGCGCTTGCTCTTTTCATTCTGTATCTTGTGTAGTACTATGAACCACAAATTTGTGCCATATGCTCATGTTTTTGTTTCTGCTTGTTATCACCTGATCATTTGTATGTCCACTCCTGCAATAGCCCTAATAGGGGCTGCAGTATGTATTAATAAATAAATAAAATAAATTTTATTTAAAATCTAATTTTGCTTCCACATCACGACAATTCGAAAGATGCCGATGATTCAATCCCTCATCATGCATCTTTAAGAAATATTGTGATTTCCTTATCTGTGGAGCTTTCCGCATCATGTGGCTTTCCTTATCTACCGACCTTTCCGCATCATGCGGCTTTCCTTATGTGTGGACCTTTCCGCATCCTGGGCTTTCCTTGCCTGCGGAACTTTCCGTATCATACGGCTTTCCGTAGTCCAATAATGGCGTATGTGCGGAGCCGCACATACAGAAATATTCAGTAGGGTTGCAACTCATGATTATGGAGTTAGACAAGGAGAGCAGAAAGGTGGGTCTTAAAATGAATCTACAGAAAACGAAAGTAATGTTCAACAACCTCGGAAAAGAGCAGGGCTTCGAAATAGGTAAAAGTGCACTTCAAGTCTGCCTTCTTACTTCCGGAGCTTATACCTACTTTTCACCAACCTCACGCACTTTTAGTTGCTTAGATCTCGCCATGTGTTCATCGTGCGTTTTAAATGATTTTAAAAGGGATGTCGTCAACACGTCTTATGGTAGTGATCATCAACCCGGCATCATAAAACTCATACCATCTTACCCAACTTTACAAGCAGGCCACGCCAGTGGAAACTACAGCTCGCGAACTGGCCAGTTTTCACAGAAAACGCTAAGCTCGATGAAGTTTTCTTATCGGAGCTTTCTGTCGAGGAACTAAACGAAGAGTTCGTCAGTTTTATTCTTAGCAGCAGAAAAAGCAATACCACAATCATCCGGCATCGTACGCAAGAAGCTCAACCCTTGGTGGACAAACGAGTGTACTGATGCCAAAAAACAACAAAATAAGGCCTGGGGAATTCTACGAAGATACCCCACCTACACCAACCTCATCAACTTCAAACAGGCAAAAGCCAAAGCCCGATTTATTCGAAGACAGGCAGAAAAGGATTCATGGCAAAAATACATATCATCAATTAACAGTTCAGTCACATCTAAACACATCTGGGACCAGGTGAGGAAGTTCAAGGGAGAGTACTCCTCCTACACAATACCAATGTTTACAAGTCCAGACACACAATCAACACTAGAAGACCAGGCCAACCTATTAGGAGAACACTTTTATAAGGTATCATGCTCAGAAAATTACACAAGTAAATTCCTGAAATATAAAGAAAATGCAGAAAGACAAAGATTGCCTACTAGCAATACCTCAAATTAAAGTTATAACCTTCCACTTACGCTGCACTAATTAAACAGGGCACTTTCTGCCGGTAAAAAAACGTCAACGGGGTCTGAACAGATACACTACGCAATGTTGGCACACCTATCCCAAGCATCCGCGTAGGCACTTCTCCAATTCTTCAACAAAATATGAGACTCTGGTATAATGCCTGAAGATTGGAAAAAAGCCATAGTCATACCATTCCTAAAACCTGGTAAAACCCCCACAACCCCAGGTAGATACAGGCCCATTGCATTAACAAGTTGCCTTGCAAAAACCTACGAAAGCATCATAAATATTACACTTACCTTCACTCTGGAATCGGAGCACCTAATAGACGCACACCAGTGCGGATACAAAAAGAGCTGTTTCACCACTGATCTTATTGTTAGGCTGGAACAAGAAATACGACAAGCATTTATACACAAACAGTTCTGTCTCTCAGTCTTCTTTGACTTGAAGAAAGCACCTGACACAACTTGGAGATACGGAATTCTCAGAGATCTAGCTAAATGAGGGATTCGCGGAAGAATGCTGAACTGCTTACAGGATTTTTTGTCGAATAGAACTTTTGAAGTACGTTTGGGTACGGTACTATCACGAAAATTTGTCCAAGAAAATGGTGTACCACAGGGCTGCGTTTTGAGCACCACCCTGTTTATAGTGAGAAGGAACTCCATCAACAGGGCTATACCCCGTACAGTCATGCACTCCATCTATGTTGACGATCTCCAAATTGAATGCCGAGCCTCCAGCCTATCATCCTGCAATGGCAACTCCAAATTACAATAAATCGGTTTATGAAATGCACCGACCAAAATGGTTTCCGCTTTTGAGCCCAAAAAACCACAGCTGTGCTCTTTACGCAAAAAAAAGAGTATTGTTTTCTGAACCCGCGCTCAAACTATACAACATCAACATGCCGGTAAAACAAGAACACAAATTTTTAGGAATTACATTCGACCGAAAACTGAACTTTCTGCCACACATAAACGCACTGAAAACTAAGGCAAACTGAGCACTCAACGTGCTCAAAGTACTCTCCCATAAACACTGGGGTTCCGATCGACTCTGCCTTATACGTATTTACCGATCTCTTGTACGCAGCATTTTAGACTACGGATGCGCAGTCCACGACTCAGCGTGAAACTCATACATCCGCCTTCTTGACCCTATACACAACCTCGGTCTCCGTCTGTGTAATGGTGCTTACAGAACATCACCTGTGCAAAGTCTATACGTAGAATGCAATGAGCCCCCTCTATGTGATCGAAGAGCATTACTAACCTTGTCATATGTTTTAAGAATAAGGTCGTCACCTGAACACATCTGCTATGAAATTGTCGCAAAATGTGATTCACGCTCACACTACATCAACAAACCGAGCCTAATCAAACTACTTGTCCTACGTTTTGAGGACTACTGCCGCTTTATACCATCCCTGATGGATCTCTAGATGTCGCTATTGAACCACCAAGACTGCCGCCATGGTTCGACCTGTCACAGCTATGCGAATTTTCACTAATCCGTTTCAACAAAAAAAAGCACCCCACCAGAACACATAATCCAAGAATTTTATACACTTCAGCACGATTATAGGGATTACGAAGAATTTTACACAGATGGCTCAAGATCGGAGGACCACGTGGGTATTGGGATTGCGACGACGAAAAGTGCAATTTCTGTGAAAGTACCTCGTAGTTTTTCTATTTTTTCAGCTTAAGCTTATGCCTTGCCTGAAGCAGTTCGGAAAATCATCGCTGAAAAATACAAGAAAGCAATCATATACACCTACTCACTAAGCGCACTAAAAGCACTACATATAAAATCCGAATGTGAGCCAATAGATGGCGAGATCTTAAACATGGTTTACTTAAACAGCCAGGCAACCTGCATCCGTTTCTGCAAGATCCCAAGTCATGTTGGGATACCCGGAAACAAAAAAAGCAGATAAGTATGCTTCCCAGGCAGCCCATAAAACAGTAACAAAAGTGACAATTCCTCTTAAAGATATCCAGAGAACAATTCGCCTGGCTCTACTAGCAAAATGGCAAAAGCAATGGGACACCTGCACGAACAATAAGCTCCACCAGGTGAAACCCAAACTCGGGAAATAGAAGAGCTGCCGTCACCAGCAACGGTTTATTGAAGTTGTATTATGCCGACTTCGCATTGGACACACACACTTGACACACAACTTTTTACTCCCAAAGGAAGAACAACCAACGTGTGAAAAATGCCAAGAACACTTGTGCACACCCTAATCACATGTCCTACCATTGAAACACAGAGTCAAAAACATTTCAGCAAGCTATACAAACAACACGTACCTTTACACCCTGCCTTGTTCTTAGAAGATGACCCTCTAGTACCTCTGCCTTGCTTGCTAAACTTTCTGAAAGAATGTAACTTGTTAAATGAGCTTTAAAATGTCATCTTTTCAGTGTCCATTCCTGAAAGTCTTGTGTCTGGCGCAGCATAGCCTTAGCTGCTTTTGCGCCATAAAAACCAAAATAACCTAACCTAACTTCATGTTGTAAAAGACTATGTCTACTTAGGGCAGGCAATAACCGTGGAGCCGAACCACGAGATTGAAGTAACTAGAAGAATAAGAATGAGGTGGAACACATTTGGTAAGCACTCTCAAATTATGACAGGTATATTGCCACTATCTCTCAAGAAAAAGGTATATAACAGCTGTATCTTGCCGGTACTTAGCTATGGAGCAGAAACCTGGAGACTTACACAGAGCATTCAGCTTAAATTGAGGACGACGCAGCGAGCATTGGAAAAAAATGGTACGTGTAACCTTAAGATACAAGAAGAGAGCAGAGTGGATTAGGGAACAAACTGGGTTCAAGGATATCATAGCTGAAATCAAGAAGAATAAATGGACATGGGCCGGGAATGTAGCGCGTAGACACGAGAAGCGCTGGTCGTTAAGGATAACTAACTGGATTCTCAGAGAAGGCAAGTGGGTTAGGGGGAGACAGAAGGTTAGGTGGGCAGATGAGATTAGGCAGTTTGCGGGTGTAAATTGGCAGCAGCAAGCACAGGACCGGGTTGACTGGCGGAACGTGGGAGAGGCTTTTGTCCTGCAGTGGACGTAGTCAGACTGATGATGTTGATGATGATCATAATGATGATGATGACAAAAGTTTTTAGGCAATGAATTTTACAACTCGACCAAACACTAGCGTTAATCAAGATTCAAGGAAAGAGCACATCACAGTGTCGAACTCATGACTATTTTAGATTGTGCAGATGCCAAAAATATCGCCTGAGTCCACCCGTCACAGAGATAATACAATTTTGAGTGTAAGTACGAACTAAACAAGAAAATAGAATGTACAATTAGGAGTAAACTGCATCATAGGCTAAGACGCCGGCACAGAAAGTATAATGGATGCAACTGTCTATGTATATCCTTGCACTCCTGTTTCCTCCCAAGTGCATGCATGCCCAGTATGGTGGTCATATATGTACTTCCAGTACATATATGACAGTATCAATTCATTCACCAATTTAACTGTCTTGTCCAAAGGCACTATCACACAGAATACACTTTTTGTGTGGTAGGCCTCTATGTCTTGTGAACTGTGTGACATGCACACATTCATGGTATTTTCTTAGATTGTGGTGGGAAACGTTTTCAAATAATGTGATGATACTTCAGTATGTGGTGCCTTGTAAGAAAGGCTGTCCCTGATTCAGATGATGAAACTGACAGTATATCGGTTATCTGAGAAGGCTTAGTTGAAATGGAATAGGTACTTGCATGATGTACCATGCTATTTATAAGACGATTACGGTATAACTTATCAAAATAGCACAAATCTGCTTATACACGTGAAAATATAAAAACGAGCTGAAACAACACCCCTGTAACTTCCTTGAACACGGATTTGCCACATTCTTCCAGCAACTTGTGCACCTAGCAAAAGTGTGCTTATTTACCTGCATTTTTTTACTTCAATGTTGTTTACTGTTCCTTTAACAGCGCAAAAAATGAATGACACTTCTACTTGTAAAAAAACTGTTAGATAAATATTTTGTTTCCGATAAAACCGAAAATATGCGTAAAAGCTATCTTCTCAATAAAACTGACTAGAATATAAGTAAGTTTTCACCGCACACAGTCTCATGGCAGTCCCAAGAAAATAGATGTTGATGGAGAGAACTAAAAATAACAACAAATCATATAAGAGAAAATGTCGCTGCAACTAACCTTCCAACTTAATTGATATTTAGCACAATGTAACACACACTAGGAGAAAGGACGCAACGCGTGTCCTAACTTCATATAAATTGGTTTATTGCAACCGGACCACTAAAGTATACGGCGTGAGCATCACGCCACAAGTTTTGGTGCTTCCGTTGCAATAACCCACTTTGTTTAAAGTAAGTGCACCATTCTCATCTTGATGTGCTATCGAACTACATATTACCTATTGTTTTACGTACATTGCTGATTTTTTCCTTATGCAACGTTTTAACAAGAACTCTTGCGTTGGTCAAGACAGCAGTGACAAGGAACAGTTGTTCCCAATATTAAGACGCCTCCAATTGTCACAAAATTGGCTCCGGCAACATTCCATGTTCAAGAATTTCACATCACATAATACTTGTTCCATGTGCAAGGAACTATACACTGCAGTGCTGCGCATAGGCTTTCCACACCTAAGATAAAGTACAGTGTATGCTATATCTCAATAGGTGCTATATGTCCCGACGTCCGACTGTGGCAACGAAAATAAACGCCTAGCAATTAATAGGCCTCGTCAGAGCTTGCAGGAAGACCATTCCAATCGTCTACTGCATCCTGTATTCTTTGTCGGGGCCATGAACAGCTGTCATCGCTAGTACGTTGCAGACACTACAAGAGATTACTTTCACACGCAACAAACGTTATAGCACACAAAAATCGTCAGTACCGAACATGTCTTAGCCAAGTGTGTACTGTTACTTTAAAACGTTAATCCTTGAATAAAAGGATCGTGACACAATCAGAACAGGCATACCAGAACATAATCTTTAGTGACCGCAGGCCCAAGCTCGACTGCCGAAGCAGCCGCTTTGTGTGCGCGCGAGCTCGTGCGCTCGAGCACCTAAAACACAGGATGATACCCACAAAGTGTACGTTATATAAACTCATTTCTTTATGTGTACGCGTAGATACTGTACCTATTTAGCACGATAGCTGTGGAAATTTCGCATTTTTTATAACATTGTGACTTAATTCTCAATGCGACTATGGCACCAGACTTCCTCTTATCATCTACTGCAATTGTCTACCAATCCAATCGTCTACTGCAACCTGTCTTCTGTGTCGGGGCCATGAACATCTGTCATCGCTCATACATTACAGACACCACAAGAAATTACTTTCACACACACCAAACGTTATATCACACACAGATAGCGAGTACTAAACATGTATTAGCCAAATGTGTACTGCTACATTAAAAGGCCAATCCTTGAATAAAAGGATCATGGGTCAATAAGAACAGGCACTGTTGGACTAGCCCTTTCTTGCTGACAATTGACAGAGTGGCCCTGCGTGTTTCGCATTCAGAAAACTACGCAATAACACTACGCAGCGCATGCACATGTGTATGGTTGATCTAACAGACTGAAACAATACTTGCAAAGAGTGCATTTCCTATGTGCTTTTGACGTGTGTGACAACGAGCCATACACAATGTAATGCATCCTAAATGAAACTATTCAGGAAACAAACAGTTGGTACTCTTAAGCGAATTCCCATGTGGTCTTACTTGTTCACACAAGCTATCTGTAGAATTTCTTTTAGTTACATCAGCCTTCAAAAAAATATAAATTTAAATTTTCTATGAACGTGTGGAAACATTAAGATCTTTTTACTTCTACTTCGAGGTTTCAAAAATAAAATAAATAACAAATATCTGAATTGAACACATTGGGTATACATCCTCGTAATACAAGAAAGTAAGCAATATTAGTACGACGCTGATTTTAGAAAATAAAGCACGAAAATACAACTTGAAGCACCACACAATCAAGCAATAATATACTACATGAGCACAGTTTAACTTGTGATGGAGAACCTCGTATGCTTCAAGGTGAAAACAAAGATTCATATAGTTATAAATTTCACACAAATGTTGCAATAAAGGTTGTCTTGTATAAGCTTAACTACATCAATAGAGCTCATATATTCTTCTACTAACTCTAATCGATATGAACATGTTTTCACTGCAGCAGTAGGAGTGTACTCTTAGTTTAGACACATAGAGTAGTTTACTGAAATACGTATACTTCAAGTTAACTCCAATATTTATCAGGCAGCTAGGATGAAATCTCAAACACAAAGGGTATTACATTAATTTCTGACGAAAAGGTGCAAACCCTCACATTTCTCGAGCAAACTTTGGCTGAATTCGTTCCTAAGATCATTATTAGCCATTTAAATAAGTTTAAGAATGTCATTAAAAGGAAGACCTAGCCCCTCATATGTGCTACGCGTGACCATTGTGAGAGCGCAACAAAGCACAACAATCAGAAAGAGACAGACAAGGACAGAAGCTCTCACGACGGCTTTGTTGCGCTCTCACGATCGTTTTTGTGTTAAAACACCAGATTGCCCTACAGTCAATTCTTGTTGCCAAAACACTTCTTTCATTAGGACCCACTCGTTTTTTTTCATTTCTTCCCTCTCGCCTATGATAGCCCATTTCGTCTTGCCCGGACAAACGCGCAGTCACTTCTAGGAGTGCTTTTACGTGTTGCACAGTACGCGAAAGCAACATGGCGCCGTAAACAGTGTAGGTGTTTTGCTGGCTATTTTAACGAAGGCTTCTCGCTTGAGTTACTTAGCGTTCGACTGGACGCATTGTGATCACGGCTCCTTTTTTCGTGTGTGTAAGCAATGTGAAAACCTGCGGCATTGTCATGGCGTACGGTGAAGCATAGCGAAGCCTGCGCCTCGGCGTGTTAACGCGAAAGCTGTTGTGAGATCGCAGCTCGGGTCATGCGCGGTTGTCCACAATCGCCGCTGCCTGTGGGGTCCATAGAAAAATCGCAAGAAATTAAGAAAAAAAATCAAGTACCAATGACGCAGTGGAGCTTAAACCCGTGTTCACTGGGTACCAGACGAGTATTCTACCACTGAGCCACGCCGTTGCTTGAGCCTTGTTGGGACACTTGCCTTAAGGAGGTTTGATGTCTGGAAAGCAATCCCGTTATTACGACTTATACGGTGTTTTAAAACAGCGAATAAAGAACCAATCATTGCACAATGCGAATAGCGTAATGAGTGGGTCGTCCAAGGCTCCAACCCAGCTTGTTCTTGTTCACCTATTAACTGTGGCGCATACCCAATTCAGGTATAATTCCTCATCGCCGTCAGTCACTGCATGAAGAATCAGCACAAAACTCCTTGCAAGGGTTCACCGGATACTACGCTTCTCAGAAGAAAGACAAAAATAAGCATAGTGAATGCCGGCCTACTACCGTACACTTTTCAATACTAATGCCTTTGGGGCAACGAGAAAGTGCGCATGCAGCAGTTACCCAATTAGTGTTTGGTAAAGACTGCTCCGCTGCGGCGGTCTAGTGGCTAAAGTACTAGACTGCTGACCCGCAGGTCGCGTGAGCGCATTCCGGCTGCGGCGGCCACATTTTCGATGGAGGCGAAAATGCTGTATTCCCCTGAGCCAGCCCGAAACAGTTGCTAACAATGTGTTGTATCTCGAATCGAGGGTCCCTTTGCTTTCTTGTAGAATTCGCCATCTGACTGTTCAGACATTCTTAAGAATTTATAAATCACCATTACGACGTTCAGAAACAGCCTTTATTTCCACCCCGGAATCATTTTTGGTGCAAGATGGCCGCGATTTCACACCCCACAAATTATATTTGTTCAGAATTTACTGGAGCCTCTAAACGTACATATACGTGACATCATGTCCAATCGTGATAATTCACACTTTGTGGAAATCCAATTTGACGACACTTTTCCTAATAATGCCAATTTTACTTGCCCATAATATTTTGGATGGTTTACTACAAGATCACCTGCGCAAAATTACAACGAACGTTATTATTGCTACAGACGCATCGCAATATGACGAGAAGTCAAGGGTTGGTATTTTCAGCTTGACTTCAGATTGTATTCCCTTCGGCTACCTGATTTCATACCCATTTTTGTGGCTCAATTTCGGGCAGTAGTGCTCGCCTTACGCAATTAAAAAATAGCAATTACATCTGCTGTCAATTAGCAGATTCCCTGTCTCTCTGTGCGGCGCTCTCTGTTGGTGCTGTTACTCAAGTAACAAAGGCGTGCTGTACCCTAGTGCTTGCGCATTGGAGAAAAGTACGATTAGTTTGGGTGTCTGGGCATATAGATTCAATTCTAAATGAAATCGCCGATTCCTTAGCTAAGTCGTCAATTAGCGAACCGATTCAACCGCACTGCTCATTATCCACTTATGTGACTGCTGCTTGATTCCGCAAACGTATACTTATGGAAGTCTTTAGAGGTACAGCACTAACGAACTCTACAGAATATCGCCATTTATTATATCCCTGGCAAAGAAACTTTTACCGTACTCGTGAACAAGAAGTAGCTGTCACAGAGGCTACGTTGCTGGGTACTATATCTAAACTTCTCTAAACACAGGTCTGCTCAGGCACCTTCGCCACTGTGCACGTGCTGTAATGAACTGGAAACATTAGATTATTTCTTTTTGACCTGCAGGCGGTTTAACACATTAGGATAAACCCTTTTAGAAATACCTTTACGTGGTATTGATATCGACTTATCTGTGCCTGTCATTTTGTCTTTTGGAGCTTTTATTTCTGGGTTCTCTAATGCGACCATATGTCTGGCCATCCAGGATTACATTGAATAAACTAATAGGTTGACTAATTAACCCGTTTCATGATCCTAACAAGTCCACAAAATTATATACGTATAAAAGTTAGATTACTGCTCTGTTTTAAAAATAAATTCATTTATGTAGAGTTTTTATGCATTGCAATAAGCACGACACTTTCCGTGTTATCGGTAATCTTTCTATTACACCTTCGTCATTCCAAATCTGATCAGGAATTTTTATAACCACTCGATTCTTGGCCAATCCTCCACAGTGGGTACGCGCAACGATAAGTAGGTTAACAACAACAACTGCTCAGATTTGGGTGCACGGTAAAGAAGCTCACGTGGTCAAAATTTCCGGAGCCCTCCAATATGGCGTCTCTCGAATTCATATGATGGTTTAGGGATGTTGAACCCCACATATCAATCAATGTTTAGAAAAGGCTCTGAAAGGCCGCTGTTATAGCTTTTGCTGAGCGGTGCTCCACCGTCTGGGCAGGCCTGACGTCTTTTCAAGCGGAGACTGGCACCTGTCTATTGACGGTATTTAGCACTCTAGAAGCCTGCAATGTGTGTTTGTGTGCTGGTAACAGTTCGTTCGCTTCGCTTTTCAGTCTTTCAGTTGGGGTCCGTGTGCATCTTTATGTTGAGAGCTTTTTGGCACGTTACTTGAGTGACCCTATGAACGTATACGGTAACGCATGAACTACGCGCTCTGTGGGGTTCTTGCTTCGTCACTGGTTAGCCCGTGCGCTTCTATTGTGAGCAGTTCAGTGTTCGTGAGTGAAACGATGTTCGTTGTGAACAGTAATGCTGTGTTTA
Source organism: Rhipicephalus annulatus (assembly GCA_013436015.1). Taxonomy (NCBI): domain Eukaryota; kingdom Metazoa; phylum Arthropoda; class Arachnida; order Ixodida; family Ixodidae; genus Rhipicephalus; species Rhipicephalus annulatus. Next base: position 63,527 of record WOVY01010589.1, on the reverse strand, counting down.
TGTTTTCAAGACTTGTGAAGAAGCTGTGTTCGTGTGACAGAAAGTTGAAAGAAAGAGTTGTATTTTGCTTTTCGAAGTTGCGCTGGTAGCGCTTGGCAATTTAAATGCGAAGTATTTCTCAACGAGAGACATACGGCGATCTCGACGTTATCTTCGGTCTTTCTCTCTCTCTCTCTCTCTATATATATATATATATATTTTTTAATATATATATATATGTGTGTGTGTGTGTGTCAACCTACGAAGTTTAGCTCTCCTGGCCGTTTGGTAGTAGGATCAATATCAAAATCGGTATGGCGTAACGTGATTGTATGACGAGCACAAGCAAGTAACCAAATTAGGCAAATCATAAATTGTAATTTTATTATTGGAATGATTTTCTTGCCACGGTCTTGCTGCTCCTGCCGTGATTTCGTTCACATCACATATCGCTAAACATGTATGATTTGACAAGACTTCATGGCGAACGTGACAGGCCCTCACATGTGAATCATAAAATGCGTGTCATGTAAGTCATGACTATCTGCCACGCTCACGGTAGCTCATAGTCGTTTAGCTGCCTTCACATATACATACCTTGCAATTGTGTGATGTGAAAGAAGGACGAAGTCATATGACTGAATCCAACATGATGATCATGACATGCGTGTCATGTAAGAACATGACTATTTGCCGCGCCCATGATGCACTCGCAGTCATTTCTGCAGCTTCTCACATATGAAATCTGGTATTACTTCACGTGAACGAATGACGAAGGTCCTCCTTTACTTCACGTAATACTGGTTGTAAAACGACGTATTCACGTCAAGACTTGTGCCAACGGTGTAATCGTTACTTGCGTGTCACGTAAAACATGATTATATGCTCATATCTAGCTTTCAAAAATGAATGACTGGCGGTAACCAGCTGTGCCCTTTAGATCGGGGGGTGGCTCACGCCACCTAGCCATCAAGTTAATTACTATCACCATTTGTTACCAGATGGTTAGATGGATCAAATTAAGATGGCTGCACAATTTCGATCGGGTGGTGGCTAAAGCCACAAAGAGGTAATACATAGTAAACGAAAACTAGATTTATTTTTTCTTTAAATAGTGAGTTTAAGGACTCGTACTTTGCAGTGAAGGGTTTATTTTCACTTGTGCCTTGACTTTAGCTGCCAATAAATAACCTCCTTTTTGTTAATTCTACCTACTTAAAGTTCATTTTGCCCTCCTTGTCCCTAAACACCAGTATATTCAAAAACTCTGCGTCATTATTCAGAGCTTTAGAGTGAAGCCCTTTACAGAACATTATCAAGTGCTCGGCAGTTTCCTCTTACTCACCACACACACTGCATAATGTTTCTACCCTTTCGCATTTGGCCCGATATGTCTTGGTTCGCAACAGCCCATCCTAGCCTCAAACAGTAGAGAACTACCCCGACCATTATCATAGATCCTTTCCTTGGCAATTTCCTGCTTAAAAGTTCGATAGATGTCTAGTGCGGACTTCTTAATCATGCCGATTCTCCACATATCGGTCTCAGCTTCCTTCATCTTGTTGTTAACCGATAAGTTTTTTTGGTTTGGCCCCCTGCTGTTTTTTAAGTATTTACCAGTCAATTTTCTGGTTCGCTTCCTCTATTTGTATCGACATTCTTCAAGTACGTGTAGCTGAATGCCTTCCTAGCCCAACGCTCCTCCCCCATTTCTCTCAATTGCTTCTCTAATTTTATCTTGCTGCTAGCTTCTGTGCCCTTAAATGATGTCCATCCCATATCACCTTGTACTCCCTGATTTGATGCACTCCTGTGAGCTCCTAAGGAACGCGTACCTATTTCACGTTCTTTGATTTCTGATGTTGGTTGAACTTCTGATCTCATGCACTGGAGCGCAAGGCCAAACGTCAGACCAGCAACTTTCCATATTCCTCTCACAACATCATACCTATTGTGATTCCACAGTTTCCTGTTTTTCTGTACCGCTGCATACATGTTACCTTTAATCGTCAGGTATATTTCGTTTTCCATTAGGTACTCGGCCCCAATGCTTATCCATTCGCCCAAATATTTGTTTTTATCTGTTATCTCTAGCATGACTTCCTGTATTCTAAGCTCACTAATTTCATTATCATTAAAAATCATCACTGCTGACTTTTTCTTACTGCATCTGAAATCTAAACTATCACCCTAACTTTCGCAGATGTCCATCAATCTCTGCACATTTTCCTTGTTGTTGGCCTTGAGCACTCTATCATCTCGGTGCATCAATGCTCGTGGTGCCTGTTCAATGAGCTTTCCTGGTTTGACGAAATAAAGGTTGAAGCGCCGTCCACTTCCCTCAAATTTTGAATGAAATTCTTGTACGTACATAATGAATAACAAGGGTGACAGAGTATACCCCTGCCTAAACCGCCGTTTTACCTCCGCAGACTTAGATACCTGTTTTTCACACTTTATAACTGCCTTTTTATCTTTATAAATATTTTTTAAAATATCAGTGACTCCATCTTCCAGTATTCCCCACAAGTCCTCTTGGACCACGCTGTCGTATGCTCCCCTGATATCCAAAAATGCTAGCCACATGAGCCTGTGTTCATTTTCTGCTATTTCGATGCACTGCGTCAGTGAGAATAGATTGTCTTTCAACCTCCTGTGTTTCCGAAACTCATTCTGCAGTTCCCCCGGCACCACCTCATCCTCCGTTCATGCCTGCAGTCTTTCCTTTATAATCTGCATTACCAGCCTGTAGCACTGTTGTCACTGTTATAGGACGGTAGCTGTTTATGTCAGCTTTGTCCCCTTTTCCTTAATAGATCATGCTCATTACGCTAAGTTTCGAACCGTCGGGGACTTCACCATCTATTATTATTTTACTTACTGCCTTGCTCAAAGCCTGCTTAGATTTCAGACCTAATGTCTTTATCAGCATAATTGGAATGCAATCTGGACCTATTGATGTACTACTAGGAACCCTCTTCTAAGCCATTTTCCACTCTCGTTTTTAAAATCGAGCCATTGGGCCACTTCATTCGTCTTTGTCTATAGTGGTTCATAAAGTACATCTTTGTTGACATTTTTCTGTCACCCTTGTTTTTATATATTCAATTGCTTCGTCCCTTCTAGCCTACTACCACCTTGAGCTGTAGTTATAAACCTCTGCTCCAGGCTTGTCTCATTTCTTAGGGAGTTCAGATGGTTCCAAAATTTCGCAGGTGTCTTTCTATATTCTTTACGTACTTCTGCCAGCCACTGAGCTCACTTTCTTCTAATCATTTCAATGATCACAAGGGATGCATCCCTTCTACAGCTTTGAAGATTTCCCATTTTCTTTCAACATCTTCTATCGGTTTAACCCACTGCTTAGCATGTATCTGTTCCCTAGAGGCTTCCTGACGTTTCGTTTTTCTATGGCTCTCTTGACTTGCTCATCCCACCAACTCTTGGGTTTGTGTCTTCTTTTCCTTGGTGACTTGTCACGTGCCTTAGCAAGCTCTAGCTCAAACAGTCTAAATATATTCGTGTATGTCCACAGTAGTTCATTATCATCAGTGATTACTCTCTCAATTTGTTTAGTAGCTATTTGTTTTTGCCTTTCTGAATAAAGAATTTCCTATAGTTGCTCATCTTTTCTCCTTCCCACTTCTGCTGCTCTTCCAAAACATAGCTTGATACGTTTGTGATCCCTACCCTGACTTCTGGAGCCACCTTCATCTCTGTGCATTCCCCTGAGCTTATCATACATTCTATGTGACATCAGTGCGTAATGTATTGTCGACTGCAGCCTTCCTACCTCCCATGTTATTTGCCCTTCACACTTCTTGGTACTGTTGCAAGTCATCAAATCATGCCTTTCACACATATCCATGATCCTTTTGCCTGTTGGGGTAGTATACCCAACGGACACTGACCGATCAGCGCTTCTTGTGGTCGCGGCTGGAAGCTCACGCATTTTCAATAGATTGGGGACATTTTGGCAATAAAAAATTGTAAAGGTGGAAATTCATAACGTTCCTAAAGGAAGAAGTTCGGAGAGCTGTACTTCACTTCAAAATTAAGGCATTGGTAATGACGTGGCTTCCCATCCTGTTCTCACGAAGAACGAAGTGTACACAATGGAAGTCACCGAAATCCCAGCTTGTTTTTTAGTACGAAATTCCCGTATAAAAAAACTACACGGAAAGCTGCACATTTCTCGAATATCTAAGGAGTAAGAATACTAGCTTTGATTTGAGTTCGCAATCTTGTTGATGCGGGACGAAAAATACGTTCCTAAATGCAGTTTTTTACAACACAGTCGCATCACCGGCTCGAGTCTTAGACCATAGAATCTTGATAAGAGAAATCTTACTGACGCGCACTCGGTTGGCGTAATAGCCAAGTTGCATTGAGCTTCCCTTACATTCACTGGGTAATAGGTTTTTAGCAGTAGAAAAATAGGATGGACTGCCTTTTGATCTTATCATGTCTTTAGGTCTCCATTGTTTATGGCGGGCCGTAATGGTTGGTTTCTACTGTCACCGTCACAGGCGTCCTGCGTGCGTGCTTTTCATCGAAAGCTTTACTGAGTACGTTGATATATTCAAACAACAAGACTGTTCTGGAATGCCTTTGCAGGGCTGAAACCCCAGTGAACCTAAAAACATTTTAGCACTGTAACCACTAATAGTTCCGTGACTGGCTTGTCATTGCTTCTGTAGTGAATAAAATTGTTCATAGTGACCTATATAATGTTTGTACTACGTGCAAAACCAGTAACAAGTAAAAAAGGTGTACTGGTCGACTTGGGTAAGTGACCGAGCTTGTTGCTCGGTACCGCAAGTGCACTGGGGTTCAATTTTGATTTACTGACGTGCAGTCATGGATCCATGTAGAGATCTTTTCTGCGAGATTCCAAGTCTGCAACCACATTCACCGCGGCGATCCAGAAAGCAAAGATTTCACTGCATCACGACCGAGCAGCGGTAAATTGCACACGTGATGACGTGTAATGGCGCTTTTTATTTCACGATGAGCTATCAATGATTCGTGACGACATTGAATCGGCACGGATCTAGAGGCGAACCTATTTTAATGAGAGATATACAAAGGGATATACAACCTCCAGTTTATCTCCTTTGTTAACCTAACTTTTCACATTCAAACTAAACTGCACGCATTCTTCAATGTCCCTGCTTATTCCACATGAGCTTGATGATTGTTTTTAGAGTAGCGTTAAGATAATTACTAACTGGGTGTATTGGACACCCAACCGGGAGATTCACATTAGAAAAGATCTGTGCGCTCATGTTTTACCCACTACTTTGGTAGACAAGAGGGTCATGAACATCGACTTCGCTGTCGGTTTCAGTGAATCGGGAAGCTACAATGACATTTTATTTTTTGCTGATACAGCTCAAGGATTTCTGTTTGATGTCTTACATAAACGGGTTATGGTAGCTGGTTACATGACATAGCATCAGCGTCATCTGGTCGATATTGACTCTGGATAGGGCAAAAAACACACAAAAAAGAGGCTATGTTTTGCATTTCTAACATGCCATTTCAAACGCATTTGCCTATCTAATAGATGAGTCATTTCTGAACTCAATTTTGCGCTGGGATTCAAACAACAAAAATATACCTTCAAAATAACTGATATATACAGCTTTAGTTTACTGTTACCTTTATAGATGGTGTTACTAAAATAGCGTTATCGTGCCGTGAACATTAGTTGACGATAGCACCTGGTAGTTTAGTGGAATAGAGTTTACGTGCTTCAGCTTTGACTATAGTGCCATTTATCGAAGAGTAAATAAGTTGAGGAAGATTGCAAATAAAATAAAACAAAATTGTGTGGTTGTGTCACTGCGCAAAGCAGTGTTACAAGTTTTTTTAGTAGTAGATAATATAAATAAACGGGAACCACGCACCAAACGCGAAAACGTTATGTTGCTGATTTGTTTGGTATAACAGTCGTTCAGGCGCATGAATAAACAAAAAGAAGAGACAACAAGCGCTTTCTTGCAACTAAACGATTTATTGGAAAGAGAAGAATCTATAAGCAGGCCCTCTAAAACAACGCATGCATGTGCAGGCAAAATGTTTAACGTGGCAACTCGAGAATACAGCAGAAAAGCACAAAAATAATCCAGCAACATAATCTAGAAAAGAACACTGTTTATCGTGCAGCAAAACCAAAGGCTGGTTAACGCATTATTTTCGTCTTTTTCTTATGTGAAAAGTTTCCGTCAACTCACATCGATATTCTAGTTAGGCCTAGATACGTTAGAAATGGGAAGCTATCCCGAAAATCACCATACGTTATCCTTAATACTCGGTCATCGAAGCTAACTGAAGGCAAGCTGAGCCATTTGAAACAGTTGTTTGCTGCGAGCGAAGTGGATTTTCACACAGCTATGTCAAAATCACTTCAAAGTGTGCGTCCTAAACAGCTGCAATGTTCTACGTACACAACCTAAACAACGATAACACGGTAACGCTAATTCTCAGAAACTGCGTCCGTATGGTGAGAAGAACGGGTAACGTACGTTACTGTGCCTGCATACTTAGATCCCGCTATCCCGGTAAGCCCAGTAAGCTATATTTGTCTAATATCTGGACAATGTGTTTCTGAAACATAGTTTTGTTTTGCGGGTATGTATCAACAAATGTTGATTGCAGCTGTTTCATTAGGAAAAAAAATCCTCTGGACGAGTGATAGCTGCGTAGCTCATAATTGCACCCATTAAGAAAAAAATGATGAAGAAACTGTGATAATTCCAGTTGCGTTCGAGCCACTATTCATTGGCGAGAGGTCTGTGGGCCACGTGTTTGAGACCCCTGGTCTGTATAGTGCAGCCGAGGGCGAAAAGGCGTGAACCGAGAGCGACAGATCCCTTCGCAATGCACCTGTGCCATCCTATATGTCAAATATAAAGAAGTTCTTTTCTTTACAACCATTGTTCTTTGCCAAAATCAGCACAGATTTCATAAAAAAACATAATACTATATGCGACAACAGGATTTGCGGGAACGAACATTTTGGACGCATTGTTAGCACAAATATATTTATAGTAGACATAGTAGGGACATTCAAAAGACGTAATAATTTGAAAAAATTGCTTTTATGGAGATATATTTAAAACAATAATAACCATTGGCTAGCCTACTTCATTGTTATCTTTCGTTCTGATGTAATTTAAAAATTTGGCATGTAATGTGCAAACCGAGACGACAAGTGGCCAGCTAAGTTCATTTCGCCGGTCACATTTTTTCGAACCTTGTGAACCTTTAGTGTGGTGTGCAAAAGGTGGACATCCAAGGCGGCTTTAGTCCGCTGTAGTGAACAATCAATCAATCAATCAATCAATAAAGAGATCGCTCATTCGCTTGCACAAAACAGCCAGATGGTTCTAATTGTGAAGCATGTCTTAGTGAACTTCGGCGACTTTGAGCGTATCTATCTATCTATCTATCTATCTATCTATCGATCTATCTATCTATTTAGCCACCTATGTTTTTTAGCTCTCCTGGCTGTTAGGGTGATGGTATCGAGACCAAACTTGGTGTGGCATAACATGACTGCATTATGAGCATACTTGACTAGTAATATTATGAAAACCATGCCCTGTATGTCATGAATATCATGACTTACATTTCGTAGTCTTGCTGCTCTTGCGGTTGTTTTGTTCACATGTCACATTGCTAAACTGGTATAGTATGACATAATTCCATGGCAAACACAACCGACAGACGCTAATATGAAAATCATGACCTCCGTGCCATGTAAGAACATGACAACATACCACGCTTATGATGCGCTTGCGGCCATTTCGTTTGAGTCACATATAATAAATTTGCTATTATGTTACCTGAATTAATGACAAATGTGTGTGACTAGTATAAACATGATAATCACGATATGCATGTCATGTAACAACATCACTACATGCCACATTGATGAAGCGTTCGCGGTCGTTTGGCTAGCTTCACATATGCCAAATTTGGTCTTACGTGACGCCAATGAATGACGAAGGAATGTGACTGGTGCAAACAAGACAATCATGAGATGTTCGTCTTGTGAGAACATGACTACAAGCCACAGCGAACGCGCCAATACATTTCAACGTAACCTGGTGCGCGTTCTGCCAGGCGTTGGTCCTACCATATAATCACATGCGCGCGCCGCGCTGCGTTGCTTTGACACATGCGCGTTTCAGCGCGTCTGGCATTCCTCCGTCACAATAATAGGCGAGCGCAGTGCTGTCTGGGTAACGCATTGGCGCAAAATGCAGCATGCCGCATTTCGTGCCAGTTGTCGTCGGGCCGCGCCCACGGACGCTGGTTGCGCGTGGCGTCAGACTATAGGTTGCTAGCCTTTTGCTAACGTAGCCTCATTGTGCCCTGCGTATGTGCGCACCAACGCTACATTGGAGTATATTGGACCCTTCATGATGTTCTCGCGGCCGTATTCTTAATTTCACGTACACCAACTTCGGTGTTACGTGACGTCAATGTATGAATAAAATATGTGACTGGTGCAAGCGTAATAATCCTGACACGCGGGTCATGTAAGAACATGACAGCATACCACGCTCATAGCGTGCAGCCGTTTCGTTAGCTCCAAATATACGAAGTTTAGTGTCACGTGACGTGAATAGATGACGAGGTAAGCGACACATCCAATCATAATAATCATGACACGGAAGTCATGTACGGCATCCTTTCTTTCCATCTCGTAACGTTGTGCTGATTTTGAAGTGACATATCAACCTTTCTCACTCATTCTTTGCATATCATTGATTTCCACTGTACGTGCGATCTGCCAATTTTTTCACACGTAAGACAATATTAACGAGAAGAAAACAATCACTGTCATTACAGTGGCGCTGTAATACGTTTGCAAGGGCACCATCTTTGTCATGGGTGCCGTCCACGTAGGTGTAAATTCGCGTGAATTAAACTCAGATCTTAGAAATTTCAGGCACCCTCATTTGCTGCAACAGAAAAAAAACTTTGCTCCACAGCTTACAGCACGCGGGTTCTCTAGTCAATGGTGTATATTTTTTGCAGTCTATGCAATTATACGGCGAACCTTATTGAGATATCGTAGTTTTGGCACGTAAATCTCCAGGAATATTTCTTGCTAGTGCGTCATGTCCTGCGTAACTGTAACTGCGCACATGTTTGTAGGCATATAAACAAAAACTTTTTACAATTATAGTCAGTGGCAAGCTACTTCTCTATTCCATCTTTATTATCTTTTTTCTTCTACGTTCATTGCGTCCCTAATGTTTTTGATTACCAAAATTTAGTTGCTTGTTCCTTGACTAGCAATCAGTGGAGTACGTAATCATCAGATGTTGCTGTAACCCATTGAACGACGCGACCCAAGCTCTCAAGTGCGCATGTGCACAATCTTATCCCCCTTCCTCTCCCCCTTACTTTCCTATATATATTCACGAGTGTGAATAAAACTGGCGGTTCTTTTCTGTTGGCATGGTCCGACTGTCACGTTTACTGCTGGAGCGGCGTGGCCGCCTCCCAACTAACAGTGGCGACGAGAATACCCACCGATACGTGTAAGCCGGGCGCCAGCGGCGAGACCAAGACGAAGACGCCCATCAGCCCGCCCGCAGCCATGGCCCTCAAGCCTCCGGATTTTGCAGAGGAGACAGATAAGTGGCAAGCGTATCTCGTTAAGATTGACGCCTACTTCGAAGCGAACGAAGTTACGGACGACGCGAAGAAAAGGGCCTTGTTGGTGGCTGCGTTAGGATCGAGGACCGTTGAAATCCTTTGCGGCAGAATCGCACCGCGAAAACCAAGCTCGCTGAGTTACGAAGAAGTTGTTTCAACCTTGAACGAGCACTATGATCCGTCCCCTAACGAGATATCAGAAAGCTTCAAGTTCTTTCACCGAAACCAACAAGAAGGGGAGTCCGTGCAGGCGTTTATCGTCGAGATTCGCAAGCTAGCGCATAACTGCAACTTCTCTTCAATGTTGGAGCGAATGCTGAGGGACCGCATCGTTTGTGGAGTGCGCTCGAAAAACCTGCAGAAACAACTATTAGCCAAAAAGGACTTGACGCTGGCAGAAGCGGAAGCACTAGCTCTAGCAGCCGAAAGCGCGGAGTTAGGGTCGCAACAGATGACCGGGCAAGGTGACGCCGTTGGGGTGTTCAACGTGCAGCGTAGCAGGCAACCCGAAATCAGCAGGAGCGAACGGAGCAGCTTATCGCAGCACTGCAGCTGCTGTGGCAAACAGGGACATCAAGCCAGGGAATGCTCATTACGACGGCGCAGGTGCTACAAATGTGGGCGACAAGGTCACTTGGCGCGAGTATGCTCCCGGACAGCCACCACCAACAGAACCTTCGCGATAACAGAGTGTTCAGCGGAAAGTGAAGATAACGATTGTAACGCACTACAAATATGGTCAGTGAAGGGTAATGGAAGCCTGGTTCCGCCCCTACACAAGCAGGTTACATGGAACGGAGTGCCACTGAATATGATAATCGACACAGGTTCACCTGTCTGCGTAGTGCCTAAAGCGATATACGAAGCCTATCGTCATAAGTGGCCACCGCTTTGTAAAGCTGCATTAACTCTGTCATGCTATCTTGGGAAGATACCAGTGCGGGGCATTGTCAAAATGCAAGCTTCCTACAAGTCTGCAACAGTTGACTGCGATCTCGTTGTGTTAGACTGCGAAGGTCCTAGCCTTTGCGGCCGTGACCTGTTACAGATGCTCGAGACACAAGGGGCACCGCTTCTTCACATCGCGTCACTCTCATCGGACGGGAAGCTGGAGAGTCGGACAGCGGCACCCGTGCTGGAACAGTACGCAGACCTTTTTGCGGAGGGCCTGGGAGCCATCAAGGGACCACCAGCACGGCTTCATATAAAGGACGGAGCAACCCCAAGGTTCTGTAAGGCAAGAAAAATTCCATTTTCTTTGCTAGACAAAGTGTCCGCCGAGCTAGATCGACTCGTGGCCGAAGGCATTATTACGCCAGTTTCCTATTCAGAATGGGCAACCCCGGTGGTGCCAGTGCTGAAACGTGACGGAACAGTCCGCATCTGTGGCGATTTCAAAGTTACTCTAAACCCAGTATGTGAAATGGAAAGTTATCCTCTACCCGTAGTGGACGACATTTTCGCTACGCTTCGTGGAGGGCAGCAGTTCAGTATCTTGGATCTACGTGATGCCTACAACCAAATTCTTCTAGACGAAGATTCGCGCAAGTTAGCGGTTATAAACACTCACAAGGGCCTCTTTTGTTATAACAGGCTACCGTTTGGGATAGCCTCGGCCCCTGCGATTTTTCAACGAACAATTGAGCAGGTGCTGCAAGGCCTCCCAGGGGTTCAAGCGTACTTAGACGACGTCCTGATAGCAGATGCGAACGATAAGCCAACTGCGAACCTGCAAGCAGTCTTGCAGCGGTTCAGGGAGTACGGCGTGAAGCTCCGCGCGGACAAGTGCCGAATAGGTGAGGAGTCAGTTACGTATCTAGGACACAGAATTGACGTGGCAGGGTTGCACCCGTCAGACAAGAACATCGAAGCAATTAAGCTGGCACCGACTCCTCACAATGTCACGGAATTGCGGTCTTTTTTGGGCATGCTAACTTTCTACAATAAATTCTTGCCTAATCTGTCCACGCTCCTGAGTCCCCTATACCTTCTTCTGGAAAAGAAATCGAAATGGTCTTGGGATGAGCGCGAAAACGATGCCTTCCGAAAAGCAAAAGCCGTTTTGTGTTCCGCGCCTGTGTTAACTCACTTCGATCCCGCACGAGAGCTATTTCTGGAGTGCGACGCGTCACCCTAACGGTGTGGGAGCGGCACTATTCCACCGAATTGAAGGACAGTATCAGCCCCTTGGATTTCGATCCAGGACGCTTACTGCCGCAAAAAAGAATTATGCACAGATTGAACGTGAGGCGTTGGCTCTGGTTTATGGCGTCACGCGATTCCGAGATTATCTGCTGGGCAGACAGTTCACGCTTCTAACCGACCATCAACCACGGTTGGGTCTCCTAAGAGCGGATCGTCAGACGCCGGCTATGGCCGCTGCGCGCATTCAGCGTTGGGCCATCATACTTGGTGCCTACCGTTATCGGTTGCAACATCGACCGGGTAAACTCATGTGCAATGCTGATGCTCTTAGCCGTCTACCCCAACCGTTGCCGGAAGAAGTGGACCAGGAGGACGAAGCTCAAGTTCTGACCCTGGACCAGTGGGATCAGCCGGCCCTTGCCATGGAAGGAACTCCAGGCACTCGCCGTCGCGGATGAGGTACTTTTCCAGGTACGCAAGTATACCCGGGAAGGTTGGCCGAAAAAACTCGACACGGAAACTACAGAAATCGCCGATTTTTACAAAAGGCGGCATGAGCTGTCTGTTAGTGAAGAACTTCTTTACTGGGGCCATCGCTTTGTAGTGCCGACAGCAGCACGCGGGAAGTTGCTAAGGCTACTGCATGAAGCCCACCAAGGAATTTCCACCATGAAGGCGAAGGCCAGATCGTTATTTTGGTGGCCCGGCGTAGAGCAAGACATCGAGCGCGTTGCGGCGACATGCCAAAACTGTGTGCAAGCGTTGCCGATGGCTCAGGCAAAAGAACCAGTAAATTGGCCCGAGACGCACGAAAGGTTGTCGCGGTTACATGTGGACTATGCGGGACCAGTAAAAGGGAAAATGTTACTCATCGTTGTCGACGCGCACACCAAGTGGATTGAGGCGCTTCCCGTGTCGCAGGCCAACTCGCATAGCACAGTCGAGGCCCTCAGAACGATATTTAGCCGTTTTGGTATACCGCGCACGGTGGTTTCTGACAACGGGACGCCATTCACGGCACGAGAGTTCGAGCAGTTTATGGAGCGCAATGGCATTGCGCATATTCGAACACCTCCCTATCACCCCCAGAGTAATGGACTAGCAGAGCGAGCCGTGCGCACTATCAAAGATGGCTTGAAGAAGATAGGCGGCACTTGCCTCCTCACCTCACTGGCACGTGTATTGTGCAATTATCGGAACGCACCACACCAGGAGGGTCCTTCTCCCTCAGAGAGGCTATTAGGATACCGTCTGCGCACAAGAATGGAGATGTCTTTTCCTTCCAGAGTCTATCCTGCCAAAGCTGCGAGTGACCCAGGCTGGGATTTCGCACCGGGAGACTACGTGTACGTGCGAAATTACGGCGCCGGAGACAAGTGGTTCCCAGGCACAGTGGAGGCTACGCGTGGCACTCGCCTCCTGGAGGTAAAGACTGTGGATGGCCTTGTCCGCCGCCACGTGGATCAAGTTCGCAAGCGGAGCCCAGATGAAACGCCAGCAGCCGACGACATGTCGAGGCCATCTGCACCGGTTTCCCCAGGGCCGGTACGACTAGAAACAACGGCGCCGGCTACCTCTCAGAGTACCCCAGAATCGCAACCATACGTACTACGTGGCTCCACACGAGCCAAGAAACCGGTCGTGCATTTTGGCTACTAAGGGGGAAGAAATGCTGTAACCCATTGAACGACGCGACCCAAGCTCTCAAGTGCGCATGTGCACAATCTTATCCCCCTTCCCTCTCCCCCTTACTTTCCTATATATATTCACGAGTGTGAATAAAACTGGCGGTTCTTTTCTGTTGGCATGGTCCGACTGTCACGTTTACTGCTGGAGCGGCGTGGCCGCCTCCCAACTAACAGATGTGTTATTATTTTTTGGTTACAGAGCTCATAAAATATTAGAAGAGGAAGCAGGGGTGTATTTTAGTTAACGGCGGCACCAGAAAAGCAGTATAGCTACAACTGAAGAAAAGCGTCAAAGATAGTATTCACAGTAAAATTTAGCGTTTTAAATACGCACTAAATTTTCACAGTCAAACAAGCAATGACAGAAGAACAAAGCTTGTGTTGTCAACTCAGCGTTTTTCAGTTTTTTTTCTACACGAGCAATGTTTTCTCTTCAGAAAGCAGTGGCGCTTGCGATCGTTACAATCGACTGTTTTAGGATAACGTACGCAAAGCTTTGACTTAGCACTTCTCGCCACTGCACGCGCGTCGTACGATAACCTCTAGCGTGTTCCCTTTGAGCGACCGAAATAGCAGGTGACCACAAGGACCCCGAAGCGTGCACTAGTCTAAGACTTGCTATTCACTTTTCTTCGGATATCGAGCCATTTTGGGGAATTGCGGACAGAGTACCACGGTACAGTAAGAGTTTAGCAGTTTCATGTGTGCAATCTTATGCCTCGACACTGTTGAATAATACTATACAAGATAGTTTCGGTGACTTGTCAACCGGGGTCAGCTCAAGGAGCTGCGAAACTCCAATCAAATGAAATCAAGTTAAATTTTATTCCGATCTCTTAGACTCCACAGGTAGAGGACAACGGGAAAAAATCTGCCGAGAGGCAGCTTGACTAGTTCGTAGCCCAAAGTAATTTATGGCATGTGAGCAACTACGAAAAAAATTGTTCCCAACTGAAAACACGAAAACGTACGAAAACTCAGTCACAGTCATACAACGCTAAAAGTTTTCGAGACATCTAGATAGTGCTTTGGAAGGTGCTAGCAGCTGTGGCATGAAATGGGGCTCTCTGGCGACCTTCTTCAACGCTTACCGGCTTGGGAAACTGTCTTTCAGGAAAATTAAAACTGTGCCAAATACGAGATACGAGAACGAAATGTACCGGACGATCGCAGTTTTTCGGCGGTGAGGACTCCGCATATGCTGCATTGATTTTCCGAGGCAAGGGAACATAGCAGGGCCCCACGTAGGAAAAATAAACTCAAGAAGCGTGTGATGTGGGGCTAGTTTGTAAGAAATTTAGAAATAATATAACTGCGCTAAAGACGATATACAAGAACATAGTGAACAAGACGATTTGTGATCGTCCTGTTCACTTCGTTCTCATTTTTAGCGCAGTTATAATTTTCCGAAATGTCTTATTACTGCCCTCATTCATACTCTTCTTGGAAAAATGCCGTTGACTCACTCACTTAAGCGTTGACATGTGGTGTTACACATTGAGTACTGGAGGCCTGGAGTATTTGTAGGTGGAATACAGCTAAGGAGGGTCGAGCCCTGGTCTGCACAGTGGTGCTTTGGGAGTATACGTCACGAATGAAATCACATGATCCCAGTCTCAGTAATCGAAAATGACGTACGTTTAAGCAAATTACTTTATGTTCGAATAAACACTTTTGTGAAACCCTTTGTTTTATGATGTTAAGATGTTCTCTGGTGAGAGACCTTGCATTTAAATAGCATTGCTTGACAACATCAAACAGAAATACAGATAGTTCAGTAGATCTAGCACTCACGTAGTGCTCCAAACAATAGAGTGACGTCGTGTGAAATGAGAGGCAACCTTATAATAATGATAATAATAATAATAATAATAATATTAAGAATAGGAGTGTAACGTCCCTATACCAATCATATAGTTATGAGAGACAATGTAGTGGATTGCTATGATTAATCCGACGACCTGAGGTTCTATACACCAGAACACAGTAAGCTCAGTGCTTGCTGCCATATTAAAAAGCACTAGGCGCCATCTGTTGCAAGCGCGGCAAAGCAGTACCCACACCTTCCAAGCGAGCAGACGCTCTTCAAATCAAACGCGACACTTCACAACCTGTGTCCGGCTGTAACCACTTTTCCCGCTGTTTTTTTTTTTCTGGAACTCTATACTGATTACGTGTGAGAAGTCGAGGAGACCTTCCTCGACAGTCCGGAATGTCTGCATCATGTGCATTGCAGACTGTGGAAGCAACTTCTCCAGGTACAAATTATCCTACTTCTGAAAGAAACGCGAACAACGGAAAGCGTTAACTGTGGCGTGCCTTGGCAGTGACAAGGCAGAATTTGTTTTGTAAGCCGGTGTCAACGTAGTGCTAGAATTTGGCTCCAACTTACACTCATGCACCACATATGTATCACTTGCCAGTCATCCGGGCACTCCGAACACACACGCGGTGCAAAAGTGCCAGCCAGAACAAGATTTAAAATGCTACGGTGACGCCGGCCGAAAGCACATGTAAATTCGCCTAGGGGCACTCAAAGCATGTCGAAGTTTGACCGAGTGGAAAGCCATCATTCCTGCGCCGTTAACGTCTAATTGCATCGCGGTAGTAGGCCGTTACAGTTGTACTAAACATGCGCGGTCGGTTCATACACGCGTCAGTCGTAACACGTATATCTTATTATTGACATGCAGCCTGCGAAAGAGCAATACAATAGTTTTGTGCCGCATACTACAGGCATATTGCACGCAAATCACTGCTGTGAAGCAGAACAGCTGGCGTCGCGCCTAAATAAGCGCAATAAGTATACTTACTCGTACGCTTTACTGGGCTCGTAGATTTTCCGGTCGATTCCAATTGTATGCTAAGGCGGCGGAGCTGAGCGTTTTGCGTCGTGGACGGATATCTGTGCAATCGCAAAACCCCGCACTGGCACGATTCCCGCGATGCGCTGTGAACTTCACAGACAGTGCTCAGCAATCTCTTCCTCTTGCGCTGGTTGTTCTCGCATCAGATTACAAGGCAGTGGCACCCAGATGACAGATTATAAGTGGTCTCAGCGCGAACAGGCGCGTTTTTGCTTTTTAAACCCCCAGAGCCACTGCTTGCCATGCTAGCGAAGCGCCCGGAGCCCTCTACTACGGCGTCTCTCAAATCGTATGGTGGTTTTGGGAAGTTAAACCCCACATACCAATCAATCGAGGCGCGTCTTGGAGGTTGCAAACAAATTATTGCGTCTCTGGGAGGAGGGTATACCGTCGAAGGCACGTAGGTGCGGGATAGGCGTGCTCTCGTCTATAATGCGTGCCTACAACTAAGCACATGAGGTTTATGCATTTTCGCTTTCATCGAAAATGCAACCGCCGCAGCCACACTTTCTAATTTAAGCCGTATGCTAGGTAACATTGTGTTAGTTCGCAAAATCGATTCTCAGACGCGTAGTCACAATTAGAATGACGCAATCTACTAAAATATAGTGTGCTCAGAGTTGGAAGCACGTTAACCCCACATTGTCTAACTACCAAGCCATCCACAACGGCATCTCCCACATTCATAAAGCTTGTTTTGGCCGCCAAACCATCAAGAATTTTCAAAAGAAGTATAAACCGTTTTCTGTGCAGCGCGGAAAAGGCGAAGTATTAAAAAAAAAGCATTCGAAAACCACGGCGATGACAAGTTAACCGAGGCTACTAGTTAAAAATAACCTAGATCTCAGAATTTCGAAAATGATACCACTAAACTGTGCAGCGACTAAGTGTATGTCAACCCCTTCATTATATGCTATCGTGCGAGCCTTTCGACATGAAAAAAAAAACTGCGAAGCTTTTACCAAGTCGTGCAAGACCGAGGCCTAGCAAACGTAGTCGGTGCTAGCTTGTCCGGGCTTGACAAGGCATACGTTCACTCACACGCTCATGCACAAAACATTCACGTGATCAAATTGCGATTCACAAGTATTGCCTACGTATCGATAAAGTTTCATTGAGAATTGCTCCGCATTCGCAAGACCAAGTACCTCATTTTTGTAAATAAGCTATTGGCCTAACTTCCATATGGGCTTAGTCTCAAATAGGTAGCACCTTTTGTTATTCTAAATATTTAGCCAATTAATCAAGGTAGTGCTAGTTAGACACAGTCTGAACAAGTGTTAGACTAAGCTCCACACATCTTATCTTACTTTGCTCATAATGACTACTGACATACAAAAATATCAGCGAGGGTTGATTGGGGTTTCGTGCAGGGTGGTTTCATTAACTAAGTTATGCGTGACTAATTACGTTTTCCAACAATATGGCTTCGTAAGGCTTGTCTATGGTTACATTACCTAAGATAAGCACCAATGTTCTTAATTTTGCCTGACGCCGTCGTCGCGCCATGCACCGTATTCATGGTTTTTTTACGTTGAGAGCTGGACAAAAAGACCGGCAATCAAAAAAGAAAAAAAACAACACGTTGGACTGCCTTATTGCAATTTCCGGTGCAGCTGGGCAGCCATTTGTTTCTGATGCGTAGAACGATTTGTTGCCTTTGAATAGAGGAACAACTTGCCTGTTTAAAGTTGCAACTCGCCAGTTTCATCTCTGTCGCTCTTGATTTCATTTGATATGTAGGGTTTACCGTCCCAAAACCACCAAATGATTGTGAGACACGCCGTAGGTGAGAGCCACGGAAATTTCAACCTCCTGGGGTTCTTTAACGTGCACCCAAATATTAGTACACAGGCCAGCAACATTTCCGCCTCAATCATAAATGCAGCCGCGGCAACCGGGATTGGATCCCGCTACCCACGGATCAGCAGCCGAGTACCTTAGCCACTAGACCACTACGGCGGGGCATCTCTGTCGCTATTGACGATGAAAGGCGGCAAACCAAGTCAAGCCTTGAACTTTTTTTTTCGCGACGCAACTCATCACTACGCGTAAGATTCAAAAAGATAGAGGTCACGTGGTAAGTTGTGGAAGACCGGCGAAGTAAACGCCGATGGTCGTGAAAGCTGGATTTGATTACGCTAAAATACTTGAATACAGAACGTCTATCTTTGTCCGTATACCAACGGGAAAGATTGTAGTAATTTACGCAAGTGTATGCGTGGAATCATGGAGGAAAGGAAGGGAGAGGCCGTGACGTCACATTTTGTGAATCCGAAAGTAGGGGAAGAGTAGAAGCACTCCTCCTCGCACCTGGGGGCCCGCTCATCTGGTTTCTAAGAGACGATATCGCGTCGCGCTGACCAGAGCGCAGGGGCATCGCCAGCTGACATAGCCGGAAAGCGATACACCTAATTGCATCGGCTTAGGAGCTGCGATGCCCTCGATAAAACGGCAACCAGGCGTCAACTTCCACAGGTGAGTGTATTGAATTTTTTTGTGTTCAACTTACGATATGACTGAGAGTATCCTCGCAGAACATAATGCACAATACCGGAAATGTTGTAGGCCCGTGTACTCAGATTTGGGTGCACGTTAAAGAACCCCAGGTGGTCAAAATTTCCGGAGCCCTCCACTACGGCGTCTCTTATAATCAAATGGTGGTTTTGGGACGTTAAACCCCACGAATCAATCATAATGCACAATACTGCATGCGTCAGAGTAGTGTTCCTGGGTTTTATCTATGGCTCTTGGTGGCAGTTTTTGAGCGCAATAAAACGCAGCGCAATTAACCACGACACTGACAACACGGCATAGCTATCACCGGAGTTTCTTGTTTTGTTCGCTTTGACCGCGTCGTGATATCACTGTTTCAATTTATTCATGACTACTTGTTCCTGTCTCAATAATGTCAGCGCATTCGCGTACATTTATAATTGCTCTCGTGCAGGTTTTCTAACAATCTCCGTCGAAGGAGGCTATAAATCGAGGCTATTAGACCCAGCCAACGCAACTGGGAACCAACGAAATGGTCTTTTGTGTGCTCAAAACACTTCCCACCTGAGAACTTCTTTCGGGCAGCGCCAGTGGCAGTTCGCCTTTGTGAGGATGCCGTTCCTTCTGCCGTGAAAAACTGCAACGATGCGTGCGCTGCAGATTTAAATGCCGAACCTTTATTGGAGAGAGATGTAAATTGACTGCATGCTTATACGTCGGCATATTGCCCAGGCTAGTGTAGAGGAAATGGAACAAAGTTTCAGGGAGTGCAAGCGTTGTTATTGATCTCTTCAAATAAACTTCCTACGTGCTTCAAGCTTATTGAGCTGAATGCAAGAAAAAAACTGTGCAACTCGGAAGGGTAATCGCCGTGGACTTTTTTTTCAGGTGAACTGATAAGTTAAGTGTACGCGACATAAGTTAACGATGCAATTTGCATTGGCCTTCCTTTGTAGAAGCATGTTGCACCTTCAGCGTATCTCTAGCATCTGTGCGTCACCACAATGGCATCATAGAGTTTCATACAATCGCACCAACGCGGCGGCACATCAGTGAAGCTACAGTGG
The DNA here is from genome assembly GCA_013436015.1 of Rhipicephalus annulatus. Classification (NCBI taxonomy): domain Eukaryota; kingdom Metazoa; phylum Arthropoda; class Arachnida; order Ixodida; family Ixodidae; genus Rhipicephalus; species Rhipicephalus annulatus. The sequence goes on along the minus strand of WOVY01010589.1, from coordinate 43,604 downwards.
GGCGGGGAGGGGTGTCGTTAGGGTACGACCGCTTTGAAGAGAACTTCGGCCCATATTAAACTACCTCGCACAAAACGCAATAAAATCTGAACACGTCAAGCACCTTCGCAAATCGCCTTCTTGTGTCAAACACAATGGGGTTAGACACGTCTTTTCTACTCTTGACGATGCAGCATTTAGTGAGAGCACCGCGCCAATGCTCTCAAATAGTCACCGTCACGCACGGAAACAGGTCACCACTGTCTCCAACATTCCGAGCAACGAAGATGTCCTTCTGTTTTCGGAAATGTATCCTTTCATCAAGGAGGAGTGCAGCAGCACGGTGTAAAAAGAAAACTGCGAAGTTGCGGTGCGAAGCTATGTCAGAGAAGATGTCGCAGGCTTGGGAAAACCTCTCGCGATGGCACACTGAATGCTGCGCACGCAACCGTGACGACATACCCTCACTGTGCGATGAACTTCTATAACCTTAAGTTATTCACGAACACAACGATCACATATAAATGCTGATTCACGAACAACAAGCTGATTAAAGGTGTGATTTGCCGACGACGCGAGTAGATGGTGCCTTAACAGGGCATCGACGGCGTGCCCACATTGTCATAGCAACCATTGCGAAAGAGCATGTGACTTCCGCCTCATTATTTATCTGCTGCTTGGATAGCGAGGGCCTCTACTCAGTTTTCCTTCCTCCATGCTTGGAATCAATGCAAGGTTATTTTACGAGGTTGTTGTCGCTGATGGAAGCACACTTATTTCGAGTGGTTTTCCCGGTCTCTGAATAGGTGGTGTATCCAATTGCAAGTGATATTTCGATGTACTGCAGAAACACTTGTTAGCATATCATGATAGTGCTATGCCTAGGAGGATTCTATTCAAAGATGGTTGCAAAAACTTTGACTGCCTCTCATCCGTGAATTTCCGATGACTCGTCAGTGGTTATGAAAATGGCGCGGTTTTTTTTTCAATAAAGCGTCTATCAACACAACATCTTTCGTATTATTTTGATATTGTTGTTTCTGTATTGAGGAGAGTGTACGAAGCGTAGAGTGTACGAAGCGTGTACGAAGCGCGTAAGGATGCCTAGAAATTTTTCGTCAACATGGACGTCAACGAAGACCCTCCCGGCGCATCTCTAGTGTCGGAGAATCAACCGAACGACGCGAGTAGCGTCTCGTCAAATGAGGAACCAAGTAACGACGCGCGAGCGCCCAGCGCCGCGTCTCTCGATAACAAGAACGATGAAGACGCGGGTCTGGCTCTTACTTAGACGAGGGACGGCGGGCACACCGTCCTTTCTCGTAGAAGAAAAAAAAACCATAAAGAAAGCGAGAAAGAACCCGAAAAGGGACTAGAGAAGAAAAACGAAAAGTCAGCAGGCCATCCACCCGTCGACGCAGCACGGAACAGCCAAGTCAAGCAGAATTTCTAGCGCAGAAAACGGCGAGGACCAACGCTCCTTCCAAAGAAATACATAAAGGTTATCCTGAGACCGCACAAGGGCCTCACAGTAAAAATCAATTTAGATCGGAGCTCTCTATGGCAGTGATAGAGGCCTGCCGGAGCAGCTTTGGAGGAGAAAGTTTTTTGCTGCGGGTCTACCCCGGATCGAACATTATAATAAGTTAAATAAGTGAATGGGCACGGCGGCACCCGAAGCATGCAGAGCGCTAATCCCTTCTTGTATGTCGTACAGATCGGCACTTTCCTGCTGCTGATACCGGCGGGGCATGAAGAAGCGGGCAAACCGACGACAGCGTGGACAGCAAATCCAGGCCGTGATAAAGCCCGCCACGTGCAACACGCACCGGTTGGTCTGGATGGTCGGCCCTACAAGTTGGACCCGTTGGGTTCAGCGACGTACTGCGCCGACGCCATCTTCAGCGCCCCCTCGATACCTCACTCAACGTCGACAACCCTGGGCATAAATATGGCCCCCCAAGCGACGGCGATTAATGGGCACGGCGGCACCCAAAGCATGCAGAGCGCTAATCCCTTCTTGTATGTCGTACAGATCGGCACTTTCCTGCTGCTGATACCGGCGGGGCATGAAGAAGCGGGCAAACCGACGACAGCGTGGACAGCAAATCCAGGCCATGATAAAGCCCGCCACGTGCAACACGCAACGGTTGGTCTGGATGGTCGGCCCTACAAGTTGGACCCGTTGGGTTCAGCGACGTACTGCGCCGACGCCATCTTCAGCGCCCCCTCGATACCTCACGCAACGTCGACAACCCTGGACATAAATACGGCCCCCCAAGCGACGGCGATTAATGGGCACGGCGGCACCCGAAGCATGCAGAGCGCTAATCCCTTCTTGTATGTCGTACAGATCGGTACTTTCCTGCTGCTGATACCGGCGGGGCATGAAGAAGCGGGCAAACCGACGACAGCGTGGACAGCAAATCCAGGCCGTGATAAAGCCCGCCACGTGCAACACGCACCGGTTGGTCTGGATGGTCGACCCTACAAGTTGGACCCGTTAGGTTCAGCGACGTACTGTGCCGACGCCATATTCAGCGCCCCCTCGATACCTCACTCAACGTCGACAACCCTGGACATAAATACGGCCCCCCAAGCGACGGCGATTAATGGTCACGGTGGCACTCGAAGCATGCAGAGCGCTAATCCCTTCTTGTATGTCGTACAGGCGAGAAAACGCTACGGCGAATGCATGCGTCCTGACTGCCTCTACTTGATTGTGCCGCCATGCCCAAGGTTGAAGTTGAAGTTGAAATTTATTTCACCACAACGATACACCGTGAATTACACAAACAATAAACAATTGTGGCATGGAAAGTAGGAAAAAACTGCGCTATAGCAGCTTGACTAGCCCCACCTCCCATTTGTACAAGGCAACAGAAACAATGGCACACCAAACTCCATACGGTGCTCACGTATGATTGAAAGAAAAAAGAAAAGAAAATAACATTCTAGTGGTTGTTTATGAAGTACAGAATAGATGCACACTTGGATGTTTACAAACAAACAATTATTGGGAAAAAGGCAACCAAAATAAGACGCTATAACAGAAAGGGGTACACTTAAAATTTCATGCATTTACAAGTACTGGGTGCAATTTTTCTGGGTTTATAGCTCCTTATACAAACAGGTTTAATATATCACTACTTGAAAGGAGACACAATTGCTATTCTGTGAGCTTGAACTTATTTAGTATATGGGGAACATAGTGCCTTAGCATTTGGAGTCCGTAATTTGTTCGCGGTCGGGGGATGTGCCAGTGTTCAGAACTCCGCATCGGACGCAACAAAATTTTCGGCTGTAAATGTGCTAAGCCTCTCAGGTTTGTGCAATTCTTTCGAATTTCAGACCTCAAAGACAACAACAAGTTATGTTCATATGCAACATAAAATTTTAAAACTTTAAACTTGACAAATAAATGGGATGTGTGTTCTCTGTAACCTATATTTGCAACAGCCCGTAAAGCGCTTTTTTGAAGTGTATACAACTTTTGTTTTGATGTTTCAGTTCCAGAAGCCCATACCAACTGACAATAGCATAGATGAGAACAAAAAAGCGTATTGAAGATAAGAAGTTTCTGGGGGAGCGGTAGAAACGACTGACACCTTCTCAGCACGCCAAGGGCTTTTCTTAGCTTAATACACAATTGTTCAGTGTGAGAATTCCAGAACATATGTTGATGAAAGATGACGCCCAACGTTTTGACAGTCTCTGAAAGTTCGATATTGAAATTATTTAGCATGAGTTTTTGTGTGTACGTACATGTCATTCCTTTCGCACGGAAAAGAACGGCCTTGGTTTTAGAGCTGTTGATCTGTAACGAATTTTGGCAGGACCATTTCGAAAAATTGACTAACGTTTTATTAGCTGCTTTTATCAAATCGTCTATATTTGTTCCCGCAAAGAATAAGCTTGTTTCATCTGCATAAATAATGTAAGTTATTGAGTGATCCACATTTACAATATCATTGATATAAAGGTTAAATAGAAGAGGTCCTAATATGCTTCCCTGTGGTACACCGCGTTTGATTTTTTCGGGCATAGATGTTTGCCTATTTATAGACACACACTAGTACCGATCACTAAGGTAGCTTTCTATTAAATCGAGCGCGATGCCTCTAATCCCGTAATAAAACAATTTTTCTAACAAGGTTTGGTGATCAATTCTGTCGAACGCCTTCGAAAAGTCTATGAATACGCCTAATGTTAGCTTTCTTGCTTCAATGTTGCCCAGTATCAACTCTTTTTGATGCAACAGCGCTGTCTCCGTCGATACGCCAGACCTGAACCCATATTGTGCTGTTGTAATCACAGAATGCGAGTCCAAAAATTTATACACTCTAGTGAAAATGATTTTTTCTAGAGCCTTTGAAAATATAGGTAATACCGATATTGGCCGGTAATTACTCATTTCATTTTTGTCACCACCTTTATAAATCACTGCAACTTTGGCATTTTTCATCCGCTTAGAGGAACATACCTGTGCTTAAAACAATACTATAAATATGCGTCAGGCAGGGTGATAATAAATCAATAACAAAGATAACCGGTTCCATTTTTATGCCGTCAATGTCCTCACTTTTGCTTTTTTTAAGTTTCATGAAAACGTTGTTTACCTCAGTTTGCTCCGTAGGGTCAATAAATATTGAGGGGGCTATAGGTGTTGGCATGTAACTTAAACTGGGTTTGCTTTGTGATCCCTTGTGAGGTTGTTTTGTGATCCCTTGTGTAACTTGTCCTGCTATTTGAGGGACCTGTTATTACTAGCAGGTGACGTCGAGACAAACCCCGGGCCCGACCTAAAACAACTTTCTCAACAACTAACGCAAATTGCTGGTGATATTAAAGAAATTAAAGAAGAACGACTAACCGCTATTGAGTCCAAATTAGAAAAACTGGCTGCCTTAGATGAAAAAATACTGGACTGCACCACAAAAGTTCCCGCCTTAGAAAAAGTAGTATCAGGCTTAGAATGAAAGCTGGATGATTTAGAAAACCGGTCAAGAAGAAGTAACTTGATAGTGTATGGCATCCCTGAGGATGAAAAAGAAGATGAGGAATCACTAGAGCAAGTAATAAACAATACAGTTGCGAAAGGTGTTCTGAAAATTGAACCTGTTTCAATCGAAAAGATACATCGGCTCGGGAAACCAAGCGCAAACAAAACTAGACCAATAATTTTCAAACTCCTTGATGATCGAGACAAAACAAAGATTTTGAAAAACTGTCATAAACTAAAGGATACCGACATATCAATTAGTGAAGACTTTTCCCAGCGTGTGCGTAATATAAGGGAAAAATTGTGGGACTCGGCGAAACCAAATAAGGAATCCGGGCAAAAGGTACATCTTGTCTACGACAAAATTAGTATAGACCGTATTTTTTATCGCTAGGATGACACCGTAAACGATAAATTGATGATTGGCGAGGCAAAAAATCCCTCAACTGGTAAAAAAAACCTGCCAAGCGACGGGCCGGCGTCTCGCACTTGAAACCGCCCCAGTTGAGGTTTATAAATGTGAATTGCCGAATCGTCTTAAACAAATTAGAATCCCTTAAATGCCTACTTCTTGACCTTGAGCCAGACTTTGTTGCTTTAACCGAAACCTGGTTAAATAATGACATTTTAGAGCAAACTACAATATAATACGGAAGGACAGACCGACACGAGGCGGTAAAGTAGCGTTAATGATAAAACGCGAAATACAATACACTGTGCTGCCAGAGGTTGAAGGCGTAGAAGCTGTCTTTTTGAAACTAAAATTTAGCCTTCACACAACAATTGTGGGCTGCTGCTATCGCAGTCCTACATCTGGCGAAGATAGCATGCAATCGCTCTACAACTACATTGAACAAAACATACAAAGCGCAAGATTCATCTTGTTGGGTGATTTTAACCTTCCTGATATCGACTGGCAATCCATAAAATTTCATTCCGCATGCTTAGATGTCATATCGACACAATGCTGCGATTTAATCTTCACCAAGTAGTCAACCAACCAACATGCGTCCAGGGAGAAACTTCAAATATTCTTGACCTTATATTCTTGAGTAACCACTTCCCAGCCGATGAAACGAAGATTTATGTTATGGATGGCATATCTGATCACAAGCTCACTTTGTGCACTGTCCCCTTTTGTGATAAAATAGAACCAACGAACATAAAAATTACTTACCCGGATTTTAAATATGCTGACGACACTAGCATACTAAATTATCTAATTATAAAGTTTCCGTCCTTCGAAGGATTGTCGAATGATAGTTCCACGACCATCGAAATATTATGGTCTCAGTTAAAAGATATTATGCACCACTGTATTAATACCTTTGTACCTATTAGAGTGAAAAAAAGTAAGAAACACAACCCGTGGATAACACGTGAGGTAATACATGCGAAACGCAAAGTAAAGCGAATACAAAAGAGAATGAAACAAAAACCCGGAGCAGTAACAGTAAATAATTTGACTGCTGCTGTGAGTGACCTAAAAACAAAAATCAAAACAGCGAAGAGCAACAATTTCACTAAAACGTTGCCAAACTTTCTCAAAAATTCCCCCAGCAAGTTTTGGAGCTACCTAAAGCCTGCAAAAAACAACAAAAGCAACACACCCCCGGAAAAAGATAACCCGATCACTGCAGACAAGATGAACAGCTATTTCAAGTCTGTATTCACTGTTGATGACGGAAACATTCCACACATCGACTCTAGTGCGGAAGGTACCCTGGAATCGATTATTATCAATGAGGCCGGTGCCATAAATCTCTTGTTAAACTTGGACGCAAAAAAAGGAGCAGGGCCCGACAACATTCCTAACATCTTTCTTGTAAGATATGCAGAGTTGCTAGATAAATATCTGTGCGTCATGTTTAACAAACCACTAACAACGTGCTCTTTACCTGTGGAGTGGAAAAAGGCCAAAGTTGTTCCTGTGCATAAAGGAGGAAGCGGAAATGATATATCTAACTTTAGACCTATATCCCTGACATGTACAATCTGTAAAATCTTGGAGCACATAATTCTTGAACAAATAACTGTTTTCCTAGAAGAAAAACGTATATTCTCTCCCTATCAGCATGGCTTTCGCCGAGGTCTTTCAACCATAACCCAAATAATGGAATTAACACATGAGGTATCCCAGAGTATTGACAACCAAAAACAAACTGATCTAATCTTCCTCGACTTTGCCAAAGCATTCGACAAGGTATCACACAAGAAACTACTTCAAAAACTTGAGGCCTTCTTAGGAAATTCTACTGTTCTTAACTGGATCAAAAAATATCTTACTGATCGTACACAGTATGTGGAATTTAACGATGAAACCTCTGCTACCACCTCCGTCACATCTGGAGTTCCGCAGGTCTGTGTGCCGGCGCCAATTTTGTTTCTTCTCTTTATTAATGATTTGCCTACAAATATTAAGGAAAAAATCAAATTATACTCGGATGACTGCGTGCTATATCGAGAAATATACTCAACGGAGGACCATGTAGCTTTAAATAGTGCTTTACAAGATGTTTCCTGCTGGTGCCGTAAATGGCAGATGTCACTTAATGCAAACAAGTGTACAATTTTATCAGTAAGGCGAAAAAAAAACTAGGTGAAATTGTCTTTACGCCATCAATGACATTCCCATAACTAGAGTAAATCAGCACAAATATCTTGGAATTATTATAACTGAAGATCTAAGATGGGACGCACACATAAGTTACGTTACTTCAGCTGCACTACGCCGCTTGTTTGCACTCAGATACCGGCTTCGCCAGGCCCCGCCTTCTCTAAAACTGCTTGCATACACTTCCCTTGTGGGATCATTACTTGAATACGGTAATATTATTTGGTCACCATTCACAAAACAGCAAATCACGAAACTGGAAGGAATACAAAGGAAAGCTATGAGGTTCATTCACAACAAGTACAGACATACAGATTCTCCGACTAAACTAATTAAAAAGCTGGATTACTTACTCTAATGAATAGAACAAGGTTAGCACGTGCAAAATTCATACATGAATTAATCCATGGTCATTTAAACATTGATGTATCCACCTATCTTACGTTTGATCAAACTAGAACAACACGCCAAAAACACCCAATGAGATTTAACGAATACTCCTTCAACACAAACTGCTTTAAGTACTCATTCTTTCCGATAGCCACTAATGAATGGAATAATCGCGATCCGAGTATCTCCAGCACTACCGAATTAGCAAAATTTATAACCCTTGTCGAAAATGAACTTTTTATTATGCAAAAGGAATCACCTGGTTGATTTTAATATGAGTGTTCGTGTGAACATTGTACGAGCGAAGTATCATGTCATCATATTTTTTCTTTAAGCAATTTTTAGTACTGAATCCAGGTGAAGAGAAATCGCTCTGTTGATTCTTGAACATAATTCTGTTTTTCAGCGCGTATAAATTTGCCCTTCCTTGAAATACTTCGCCATATTATAGGGTAGTTTCTTATTGCTGTAATTTCTTGTTGTGTTTCTTGATGCATATGCCAATATGTCAACCAATGTGTCAACCAAGTCGCTGCATTTATTTTCTTCTGACAACTTTTCTTTACACTAATGTTTTATGCCTTCTTTGATCTGAAATTGTGAAATGATCCGATTCTGTTAGTTTCATTTTGTACTTTATCGCGATGTATGTCTTTATTGTGTACTTATTCGAATTTTCATGTTCACGCCCTTCCTGCTAAAATCCCTAATGGGATTGGCAGTATGTCAAAATAAAAATAAAATAAATAATATTGTCCACGCCACACGAACAAGTGGCGGGCAGGATGAGAGAGATCAACTAATTAAAAGTCAGAGGACGGCTTCATCCCTTCAATGCGTACGTGGCCGACCCAGAAGGCGTGCTGCGAGGCATCGTTCATGGACTACCACCCGGAACCACTCAGGCCGACCTGATGGCAAACCTACGAATACGGACACAAGGGGAGAAGATAGAGAAAGCGAGGATGCTTGGCTCTTCGAAGTCAGCAATAATAACTTTTAAAGCAAGACACACCTGGCGAGCACTTAAAGAGTGCTCGCCAGGTGTGTCTATTTTATGGGTGCAGAGATGATCTGTTATCCATACAAGCCTACCGTACAGGTTTGCAAGATTTGTCGATCAACTGGACACCAAACCGATGTGTGCCCGACTCCGAATGCTAACGTGTGCTCCAAGTGTGGGACGTGTGGTCCTACTCAAAGACATGAATATGGCCTGAACTGCGCTATATGCGGTGAAGAGCAGGCTACAGGAGACAAATCGTGCAGAAATAAACTGAAAATTGTAGATCCCCGAATATCACGAGTGAAGACGCCTCGAAAACAAGCAGAGTGTACCTACGCAGAGAAGAATTTCCCGCAAATGGAGCAACACCAGCAGAAACCTCCTCGCTGATTCAGCTCAGACCGAGAGGAAGTGACGCCCCAGAAGTGGCAGACATCTAGATTCAGCTCAAGATCACGATCAAGATCGAGGTAAACATCGAAGACCCCGCAACAGCGAAACATCAGCAAGCCTATGGAGGCCCCTGGCAAGCCAAACTTGAAGAAAACACCGAGCAGCAGCTGGGAAACAAGCTCTGCCAATGCCAGGAAAGAAGAAGCAGCAGCTGCAACCACTGGCCTTAGTACGGAGGACGTACAAACAACCAACAAAACAAGGTGAGCTGGGCGAGTCCAGTGCCTCCAAATGTTCCAGTAACGGTAGACCCCCGTATAGGAAAATTCTAGAGGAGAACAAAAGATTAACACAAGAAATTAAACAGCTTAGAAATCAAATGGCTGCGGAGCGGAAAGAGTATAAACTGGCCATCTCGTCAATGGAAAGCAAATTAGAAAATGCAATTAAGAAAATACAAAACCCAGGGTCGGTCGGCAACCCCACCGAGGGCAATAAAAAGGCGCGACTAGCCAACATGAAAGAAAGCGCAGAAACGAGCGAGGAAACGATAGACGAAGACTCGTTCACTACTCAATCAGAAAGCAGTGAACTAGTAAAGCAAGTGCAGAACCAGGTTCAAGCAAACAGGGAAAGCATAGCTACTTTACATAAACTTCTAGCTGATTTCATGGCAGAAATGAAAACGTTTGTTGTAGAAGAACTACAAATTCAGAGGCAGTATGTTAATGATGCTGTGGGAGGCTTCCAGAGGGCACTAAACAAACGCTCCCTGTCCGCCCCAGTTATTGACAACCCATCCAAAGCGGGCCGCGAGAGCGTGGATACGACCATGCAGCATGGCCAAAAATAATATAAAAAGTGTAGAACATTTAGAGATTTGGCAGTGGAACTGCCGCACTTTTCACAAGCGTGCCGCAGCACTCCAAAATTACATCAACTCGGTGCCAATTCAGCCAGACGTAATATGCCTGCAGGAGGTTGGACCGAAGATGTTCAAACTGCAGGGATATTATTGTTTACAAGATCCAAATTCTTCCCGCGTAGCCTCTCTCGTTAGCAAAAGTTTTGCAGCAAAGATTGAGCACCTAGAAAGTTTGCGGATAAATAATCAGACAATCACCCTCCTTTCTCTTAAGAGAGGCAAAGTGAAAATGGTGATATAAAATAAATACAGCCCTCTCAAAGATAAACACAAGGACTTTGGTGCGCTGCTTAAAGACGTCGTCGGCATTGCAGGGGCGAGAGATCGACTTGTAGTATTGGACGACTTTAACGCACCCAGCACCACCTAGGGTTAATCGAGAGATTCCCCTAAGGGAACGCGTCTCGAACACCCCGTATCCAAACTAGGATCGAGCTTAAGTACTCTACCCAAAACACCTACGAGGCTGGGTAACAGCGTATGTTGAGACACGTTCCCTGATCTGACATTCACACGTAATATTAACAACTCTAACTGGAGAAACCTGGAAGAGAATCTCGGCAGCAATCACTACATAATCAGCATTTTCCTGTCAACTCGAAATCTACGTAGGGTCATAGGAGACGTGGTGATCACTTACTGGGAAAGGTACAGACGACGCGCTCCCCCACCCGACTCTGTACCGGAGTCTATTGGGGAGTGGTCAGAGTACATAATCTCAGTGCACAAACAAACATCTAAACGTATCGAAAGAACAGCAGAAACTTCTGCAGTCGACAGGCACCTGCTTCACCTGTGGGAGAGCAGACGCCATACGCTGAAAAGGTGGAAAAACCAGCGAATCAACCGGAACCTTCTCCGCAGAATCGCTGCTTTGGGAGAGGAGGCAAATGAATAAGCTAACGAAATTGCAACTGAGGGATAGATCCAGTTATGCAGTTCACTACAGGACACTCTGAGCACTGCAAAAACCTGGGCCATCCTAAGGAACATGTTTGACCCAGAAAAAATCAGAATTGGCCACTAACAGAACACTACAACGAATAATGCATGATTTTCTGGGCACAGAGGAGACGTTAATACAAGCACCTAAGTACAGATATATAGGAGAGAATACTGATAGTTGCAGTAATGAAATGCACTACACTGGTGCGAGAAACGAGAGACTCGACGCCCCAATCACGAAGGAAAAAGTCTTTGCGGCTGCCTAAGCAGCCAAGAGAAATTCTGCCCCTGGTTCAGATCAAATCACAAAGGCAATGATAAAAAACCTAAGCGATAAGGTTATAGAGGCACTGACAAACCATTTTAATGACAACTATTGGCTCAAAAGGAAGATACCCGAGCAATGGAAAGTAGCCAAAATTATTACGATACCGAAACCCAGGAAGAAGCCATCCCTGCAGGCACTCAGGCCCATATGTTTAACGTCGTGCATGGGAAAGCTTTTCGAAAGGGTTATTCATAATCGGCTCCATAACCTTATACAGGGCAACGGCATTTTTCCAGCCACTATAATGGGTGTCCGCAATGGCTTCTCCCCTCAACACGCATTTTTTCTATTACAAGAGGAAGTTTTGAGCTATATACCTACAAGAGAAGAACATCTATTACTAGCCCTTGATTTAAAAGGAGCATTCGACAATATCTCGCATAAAGCCATTCTAACAGAATTAAACAACGAGGGATATGGGACAAACTCCTACAATTACATCAAGGTATTCCTCACAGAAACGCGAGCTTCGATAAGCGTAGTGCAAGTCCCGTCAGGTGCTTTTGAGATGCCAAACAAAGGTACCCCTCAAGGAGCCATCCTCTCTCCCCTGCTCTTTAATATCACCATGTTAGGACTCACGCGAGCTCTGGATGAAGTTCCGCAGTTAGGATACACTTTCTATGCGGATGATATCACCCTAAGGGCAACGCGTGTATGTTTGGCTAACAAAAGCAGACACTTCAAGAGGCAGCAACAGCAGTCGAAAAGTTTGCGAAGGCAAGCAGGCTCAGCTGTGCCCCTGAAAAAACTGAAATTGTCAGGGTACATGGAAAAAGATACAAAAGTGATGTAAGCATCGACATACACATTGAAGGTGTGAAAGTACATGAGGTGACCGTCGCACGTATTCTTGGTTACTGGGTTCAAAGTAATGGACGAGCAAATCATACAATAAACATATTAAAATCAGCCACAAAACAAGTTGCACGAATGATCGAAAGAATAACATACCACAATCAGGGAATGAAGGAAGGAGACACAATTAGATTAGTACAGGCACTTGTACTGTGTAAGGTTACGTATAGTCTATTTTTCCACGTGTTAAACAAATCAAAAGAAGAAACCATCGAGTCTAGAAGTAGGGGCGCCTACAAAGTGGTCATAGGGCTACCGGTAAGCACACCAACCCAAAAGCTTTTGGACCTCGGTATATATAATACATACCCTGAGCTAAAGACAGCGGTACTGACTGCGCAGAAAAATCGTCAAAGTCAAACAAAAGCGGGGAGAGAGATACTCGCTAGGGTGGGCTTTCCGCCATAACCCCAGAACCTGGACGAGGTTCTTGTAGAAATCCCGGATCCCGTCCGCAGCAAGATATCAATGTGACCGCTGCCCAAGAACATAGACATAAAAACAAACAAAGTGCAGAGAGAAGAGAGTGCGATGGCTCCAAAAAATATTCAAAAACAAATCAAATGTTTTGGATGTGGACGCTTCGAGGTACAATTTTAAATGGTCAGTTGCACCAGTACTTAGCAACGGCAAGGGCATGGTGACATGTCCATCGCTGTACAAGTCCTGGATCGCCAAGGCGGAATGCTTTGCCATTGCCCTTGCAATCAAAGCGCAGGAACAGGGAGATGAACCACAGACAACTATCATTTCCGACTCGCAGGAAGCGTGCCGTTTCTTTTTAAGAGACCGCCTTCCGATAAAAATAAGCAAGTTCTTAGGCGGAAGATTGATGAACAAATAAAGGCTGATCTGGTGTCTAGGACACGCAAGCCTGAAGGGAAACAAAAGTGCCGATGCTTGTGCTCGACGGCTACCGAACCGAGCAGAGCTTCGACAGCACATTCAATCCTTTGAAACACTCCAGGAGGAAGCTATCGAGGAGGATAATGATCCATCCAGAATGGCCCCCTGTGAAATTCTTGCTAATCAGCGAGGCATGCGACAAAAGTACAGCGCCCCCCACAAATCATTAGAAGGAGAGGAAGCGATTGACCTCCGCTGAATTCATACGGGAGTCTTTCCCAATCTTCAAAGATTACACAAAATTTTTTCAACACTGTATGGGCATGCGTGTTTGGGGTGTGGCAGCTCACCATCGCTCTAAAACATTTCGTGGGGATGCCTAAATCGACCACCAAATTCCGACACTTTTTTATGTCAGTACAAGCTTTGTAATACTTTCGGCAAGTGGGAGGCACAGCTTGCCAGCTCTGACCCAGAGGTGCAGCTTGCACTTCTGCGTCACGTCAGGCAGGTGGCGGCAGCCAGTGGAGCCCTGAACTTGGGGCCCCACCCATCAAGCTCATGACTCCTGTCCTAACCCTTGCAAATAAAGTTTTTCCTTTCCTTTCCTTTCAATACTTCGCCTCGCGCGTGCCACCGGACACTTGATTCGAAAGAGTCCAAGAGATCCATTAGCCAAATGCCGTACAATAACGGCTAAAGTAAGGTGAAGTTTATATTAGCCAAACAGGTTGACCAAAGGTGTAGTTATGTCGCAGCCCCACACCAGCCCCCCCCCCCATACTTTATAAATTTTTTTTCGCTATAGCGTAATCAACAAAAAAGGCCCATATCAAAGAGGTCACTTTCTCTTCAAAGGAAATTGTTGCTACTACATAAACACTTGCCATAGTCTCGGGAGAGCACGGCGCCTCACTTGGACAATATATGGCAGAAATAGGCTGCCCACCGTTCTGCGACTTGTGTAGAATCAAAAGAACACCGCTCCCGGTGAGCCCAGGCGCCTTACCTACAAGCTTCTTCGCCGGGGAGGGAAGATCTCGCGGTACAGCGTCCAGCGGGTACTGGTAGAGGGATCTGTATGGCAGCGTGTCGGCTCGTCCTCCACTACTCTTGGCCTGAACACTAGATTCAATGGTCAGATCACTGCAGGATTTTAGAGAGCGCTGCACGCAGGGATGAGGTTACCTCCTATGTCAGTTTGTTTGCGCATAACATCATGGAGAACATCAAAAACTGCGCTGAAAACACAATCACAAACAAGCAAGGACACGGCATTTTACCACCAAGAAACAACAGGCCTCGCCCCACTCGTGATAGCCTTTTTCTATATCTTATTGGTAATTTTATGGCCTTTACAACACAACACTAGAAGCAGCCAATTTTGAAAGCACGTAAAAGCCACGTACCTGACACAATCGTGGTTCTTACAAAAAACTAAAGAATTCAATGTCCCAGCCAGATACTTCAACCAAAAATCGATTTAAGGTTCTCTTTACGTCAGGGCAACTACTTGGTCGTTGATATTAAAAAAAAGCTTGCGCCTGAACCTATCAGTACGAAACACTGCGCCGCCAAAGCTAAAACAGTTTCTGCGCGCAGGAAATATAAACTGGCATGCTGCCCCCACATCAGCAGCGCTGTTGACAACTGACATCCGTAACGACACGTTTTACTGCCACGAGCATATACTCAGCGGGTGTATGATTAACCAAAGTTTTACCAAACAACCCTTACGGAAATACCATACATATATGGCACCTATATAGGTTATATCTGGCCACATATAAGCAGATATATCAGCATATGTGGCTTTCATTTACCATATAAGGATGTATATCGAGCAGGTTAAATCCTTATATGGGGTAAGATACAGCCATATATGGTGCGATTGGTCTGCATGAGGAGCCATATCGGGCCTTATAAAGCACGGTCACATCATATATAACATATAAAGTAGATCTTCATATGTGGAATTGCTCCCTTAATGGGATTAACCACGTATATTTATTGCACCACAATAACAAACGTTTATGCGGATTGTCATATGTAACATTTTGTACACAAAGAAGGTGACCTGCATATTTTGTACAACATCAAGAGTATAATATATATATTATATATATATATATATATATATATATATATATATATATATATATATTGTTTTAGCAGTACAGTGAAAAAACAAAGGTCGGCATTGTGTACGTGAATGTTGCGACTATGCATGCATTTGTGTAATTTACTTTGCACAAGCTTTTCATGAAATTAAGGTTTGGAACAATAGGTTGCAAATAGTACGACGTAAATAATGTTTACGAGGGCAGAGATGTTTCATAAGGAAAGAATCTTGTCAGGTCACTAAACATACTGCAGCTCCCGAATCTCACTATTGCGATCAAACAATCCTATATAGTAATATGTCAGAACTAAATGCATGCAACCTGTATTGTTCACAATAATGCGTAGTTAGGAGTCGTCGTAAGAAATGGTAATATTAGTGCATTTTAAGCTTGCATATTGGTTCACAGAACTTTTCATTATTGGAAAGCTTTGATGGCTATATGTTCCCTTCATATTACGTCATTTCAGTAATTCTTGTTTACCCATATCTGTGATTGCTTTTGCGGCCATTTACTATAATATCATGCGCAGTGCAATGTTCAAGGAAGTATCTTCGAAAACAAATTAAAAGAAGCTATGTGAATGCAACTCGCAGACATTTATATACTTCAATTCAAGATAGAAGTTATAGTAATTTATTTCAAAAACACATCTTGCGTTTCCTTTGGCTATGTATAATGTTCTTGGCTGTGCAGATAGCAAGTGTACCGAAAATTTTATGAGTGCACTAGTAAACAATTTATTTGTTGATTGGTTTGCGTGCGTCAAACAAATTTAACGTCATACACACTGATTGTGCATACGTCAAGAAGAGTGCAACTGACCAACACATGATACACATTTATTGGATCATGTATTACAATGCTAAACCTTTGTTGCAACCTTTATTGTAGGCTGCTGAGTTCACAATACTTCTAATTTGAGTGGGTGTGTCATTATTTGGTTGAGGTCGCATGTGCCTCGTCAGAATTAGCTTAAACATTACCTTGCGAATACAATTAGTGGGTCACATTTTTGCGAATAAGAGCTGGCATAATGCTTAATCCAAACTCTACATTACGTAAACAGCCCTTCGCGGTGCAGCCATGTGATAATTAAAACTGCTAGCGATCATATTATTTCAATGCAAACACAGTGGTGCAGTTACTTATAAAATATGTATGCCGGTACGTGTACCAACTAAGTTGTGCGATTACACATTCGCTTAAAGAAGTTAATGCACACCCGGACACTAGCATTTGATTCAATGTGGGAAGATATTTTTGGCCATGTGAGAATATTATAAGTAATAATAAAGATATAAATAAAAACGTGTGCAGTCCTATACCCATCCTATTCACCTGTACATTATCATGATTATTATGTGTTGCTCATGCATTCTCATCGTTGTCGCGTAACATCATCATCTTGGTTCGTTCATCGTAGCTGTCGGCTACTCTACCCCCTGGAGTTACGTTCAGGTCGCGGCTTGGGCCAGGTGTCCGGAAATATGTCACACCAAGATGAGGTCGGTATTGCAGCTGTTTCCACTCCGCCACCACATGCCGCGCTTTCTCACGTCATCAACAGCCTCCAGCGTAAGCCCCATCTCTTCGCTGGTATGCGCGGGGAAGATGTGGAGGAATGGCTGGACGATTTCGAACGTGTCGGTGCTGCTAACCGGTAGGATAACACCTACAAATTCTCTCACGTCTAATTCTACCTGACGGGTGTGTCGAAGACGTGGTTCCTTAACCACTTCATCAACATCCCCAATTGGTCAGCCTTCAAAGATCAGCTTCACCATGTCTTTGGGACACCGGCTGTTCATTCGGCTCTCGAAAAGAAAGCTCTCACGACTCAGACACAGCACATCGGGGAGTCGTATACATCCTACATCGAGGATGTTCTTTCACTTTGCCGCCGGGTTCACCCACCAATGAGAGTCAGACAAGGTACGCCAGCGTCTTAAGGGCATTGCATCCGTCGCATTCAATGCCTTTGCAATCCAGAACCCAGCTTCCGTTGCTGACGTTGTGAGAACCCGTCAGCGTCTCGAAGAACTTGACTGTACGCGCCTACTACCGGACAGTGACGCAGCCCGTATTACGGCGGATCTAAACCTACGAGACGCGATAACGGTGATTATACGCGAAGAATTAGAATCAATGGGATTAAGATTACCTTCAGTGTGTCTCATTCAGTCTTCTTCAACGCCATTGCGGGATTTCATCAGGGAGGAGCTCACGTCCATGACCCACATGGCCCACCTGCCGCCCACTGTCACTCGTACTCTCCCAACGTTCTCGCATGCCGCCGCCGTGTCATCAGGCACCGTCAGCTCGACGTCGCCGCCACGAACATACGCGTTGGTTGCTGCCGCACATCCCACAGGCGTTCCCACGAGCTTTCCATCACCACCGCCTGAGCCGTCATCTGTCCATCTCACTGCTCTCTCTCCCGGTGCAGCTAACGCAAGCTACTACCCTCCTTATCGATCGACTTGCCCTACGTGCTATTGTTGCGGTTATCGTGGTCACATTTCACGCTTTTGCTGCAAGCGCCAGCAAGACGAGCGTCGAAGTTACAACACACGCGAACGGGACTATTCCGCAGGAGCCTTGTACCAAGGCTGCCGTTATTCGTCACCTCCGCGTCAGTCTGTATCTCTGACAGCATCGGGTGAACTGTGGAGTAGTCATCGATCAACGCGACGCCGTTCACCATCACCCTACCGTCGCTCCTCTTCTCCTCTTCTGCCCACTTCCGTCGCTTCTGATCTTCGTCCGGAAAACTAAGCGATGAAATTTTGTGAAGGACAAACTGCATTCCAACACAGGACTCAAATTCCTTCAGCGCGCCCTTACAGTATGATTTCAGTCTCAGTTGAGGAAGTGTACCTTGATGCTTTGGTGGACAGGGGCTGCGTTTTCTATTATTCGTGCTGATTTGTGTGCCCGTCTTTCGAAAATCACGACGCCTCATGATAGACCAATACTGGTTGCAGCCCAGAGAACAATGATTCGCCCTTCCGCTCTTTGTACTGCCCGTGTGCTAATCGACGACATTATTCACCATACAGACTTTGCTTTGCTATACCGCTGCTTCCACGAACTCATTTTAGGCTGGGACTTTCTTTTCTCTGCTTCCGCAGATATTTGTTGTGCACAACATGTCGTCCATCTTACTGACACAAACCACTTGCTCAGCGACGAAACCTGCAGGGCACTTTGATTCATTGCTGCTGTAGACATCGAGTTACCACCACACGAATAACAGTCTCAGTTTTGTCCAACGACGTCGACTTTGGTGACATTTTGGTGACTCTGTCGCCCCGTTGCCTTAACAAAGGCATAACTCTGGCATCAGGTGTGGCTAGCTTCAACAATAGATCAGCTGTCCTTGCTGCTACGAACACCACCTAAGATAAAATTTTACTGCCGTGGGGCACTACTATTGCCTGCGTCGCTGATGTGGAGCCTGTGTGTGTCGTGCCTCTCACTCCTGTCGCCTCTAAAGGCTATCCTGCAGATAATGCTGCTTCTTCGGCCTTTACAGCAGCCACCAACAAAGATTTGACAGACTCGCAGGAGCAGCAGCTGCTTGATTTGTCGGAAAAGCATGCAAATTCTTTCGATGTTTACTCATCCAATCTGGGCCAGACTACCTCTAGAGCACATCGTATTCAGACCGACGAAACATTTATTGTGCACCGCCGTCCGTACCGCGTCTCTCAAGCCGAACGAAAAATCATTGAGGAAAACGTAGACAATACGCTGCAGCGGGAGATAGTTCGTGTGGACATTTAGTATACCCATCCTCTTCACCTGTACATTATCTTCTTTATCATGGGTTGCTCATGCATCCTCATCGTTCTCGCGCAGCATCATCATCTTCGTTCGTTCATCTTATTTGTCGGCTGCCGGTTCCTCAGGCCTAATAAAGGTCTTCCAAACCAAGACTTCATGCGTGGTGGAGGTGCTGGGTATACTAAATGCCCATAATAATAATGATAATAATAATAATAATAATAATAATAATAATAATAATAATAAATCATTCATTTAACGTGCACAGGAACAACCGCAAAGTCTTTGAGCAGGCGCACGCAAAAATAAAACAATAAAAATAAACAGTACAGTGCAGACAGTCTTCAGAATTATCAAGAGAAAAAACGCGTAGACATAGGGAAATGAACACAAAAGTGGAGGAGTAAATAAGACAGGACAAGAAATATTGAAGGGGA
This sequence comes from Rhipicephalus annulatus, assembly GCA_013436015.1. Lineage (NCBI taxonomy): Eukaryota > Metazoa > Arthropoda > Arachnida > Ixodida > Ixodidae > Rhipicephalus > Rhipicephalus annulatus. Next base: position 23,969 of record WOVY01010589.1, on the reverse strand, counting down.
ACGAAAAATTTGATTGCACATATACAACTATATATGCAAGAAGGAGAAGAGAAGATTTTGTACATTGTACCATACTATGTCAAGACCATGCGAAGTTCAGATAAAAACCATGACTGTGGACCATGCAAAACGACAAGATCAAGAAAATTGACATTATAGAGACTTTGTATCCTGTGAACGGTAGAGTGTAGGAAGAAACAGGCGGGTACATGAAACGGTCTATTCTCTCTTGTTAACTTACGCGGAATTCGAAAGTTAGCACAAGTGAGAAGTACAGAGAGGATATGATACCATGAAGTAGCTTGTAAAAAAATAACAGGTCAAAACGATTTTGTCAGCAGTAAAGTGATAGCAATAATAATCGGCACGACCAAGGAGATATTCTGGAAGCAGTGGATACTGGTTCCCAGCCCACCGCAAAGAAAGCAGTTGACGCCGTTTCTTGTATTGGTGGGGTGCCTGAGCAAGTAGGCGTTTGGTGTGTAGCGAAACCACGAACCCGAGCTAACGGGGGAGTTTAGACTCCCTCCCACGCCTGGCCGTGCGTGGCTTTGCCGTTTCCGAGGAAAATGGGATCCTGGGGGTTGAGTCGACGCTGGGTGATTGGACCGTTAAGGCCCCCCGGCAGAGGCAACACACCCCTTTGGCCCCGGCTTCACGTAGACGGCACCCCTGAGCTGACCCACCCAGGGGAATCGGCAGTCGCCTTTTCCTATCTCTCTCTCCCTACATCTTTGTCTTTACTCTTATTATTTATCTGTCCTGTCTTCTACTCTCTTCCGTTTACTTCCAAACTTCCTGGCGGCTACGGTTAACCCTGTGCAAACAGCCTACCTTGGTCTAGGTGCATTGGGTTATAGTGGCGTTGTACGGCTGGCGCCTGCAGGTTTCAGCATTTGTAAACTTGTAGCGTCCCCTCGTCGGGCTCCGTGGTGGTTGGCCGCCAACGCTGCTGAACAACAATAAGGAAGACATGCATGGAGCATTCCCACTACTGTCTGATCGTATCGGCCTAAAGCCGGTACGCACCGATGATCTCACCATAGAAGGATTGGCCACCCTGGTGCAGTATTAGGCCACCCCCTCCAGTAGGCATTCGTCAATTAACTCACGGCCCTCAGTCCCCACCAGCTGCGGAGCAACTGACCACGGCGGTGGTCAAATCTGCAAAGCAGCAGAGGGTGCTAGGAATCTCTGGATAAGGACAGGCCACCATTGGAACTTGAACTTAGCAACGTTTAACGTTAGAACGTTATCTAGTGAGGGAAGTCTAGCTGTATTTTTCGAGGAGCTAGAAGGCATTAAATGGGATAAAATAGGGCTGAGTGAGGTTAGGAGGACAGATGAGGCCTATACTGTGCTACAGAATGGGCACGTCATTTGCTATCGGGGCTTGGCAGACAGAAGAGAACTGGGAGTAGGGTTCCTAATTCACAGAAACATAGCTGGCAACATGGAGGATTACTATAGCTATAATGAAAGGGTGGTAGGCATTGTAATTAAACTGAATAAAAAATATAAAATGAAGGTAGTACAGGCTTACGCGCCTACATCCAGCCATGATGACGCTTCCATTGAAAGCTTCCATGAAGACGTGGAATCGGCAATGAGTAAGGTGAAAACACAGTATACTATAGTAATGGGCGACTTTAATGCAAAGGTAGGGAAGAAGCAGGCTGGAGACCAGGCAGTAGGAGATTATGGCATCGGCACTAGAAACGACAGAGGAGAGCTACTAGTAGAATTCGCAGAACGCAATAATCTGCATATTTTGAATACCTTCTACCGAAAACGAGAAAACCGCAAGTGGACATGGAGGAGCCCTAATGGCGTAAATAAGAAAGAAATAGACTTTATAATGACTGCACACCCAGGAGTCCTGCAGGATGTGGAAGTGGTTGGCAAGGTAAGATGGAGCGACGATAGAATGGTACGGGCTCGAATCCGCCTAGACTTGAAGAAGGAACGACAGAAACTGATACGCAAGAGGCCAATCAATGAGCTAGCACTGAGAGGGAAAGTACAGGATTCCAGAGTGTCACTGCAGAACAGGTACTCTGCTCTTAGCGAGGAAACCAACCTTAGCGTAGATACAATGAATGATAATCTGACGAGTATCATCACGGAGTGTGCAGTGGAAGTTGGAGGCAGGGTAGCTAGACAGGACACCGGCAAGCTTTCCCAAGAAACGAAGAACCTAATTAAAAAGCGTCAAATCATGAAAGTGTCAAGTACAATAGACGAAATAGAACTGGCAGAGCTTTCGAAGTTGATTAATAGACGTAAAGTATGCGATGTAAGAAGGTATAACATGAAGAGAATTGAGCATGCTCTGAAAAACGGAGGAAGCGTCAAAGCAGTGAAGAGGAAGCTTGAGATAGGCAAAAGGCGGATGTATGCACTAAGGGACAAAGAAGGCAAAATAACTACCAATATGGATAGGATAGTTAAAATAGCGGAGGAGTTTTACAGAGATCTGTACAGTAGCCGAGACAACCATGACCTAATACTATAAGAACTAGCAGTAACCCAGACGACACCCCACCGGTAATGATAGAAGAAGTCAGGAAAGCTTTGGAGAGCATGCACAGAGGCAAAGCTGCTGGTGAGGATCGGGTAACATCAGATCTGCTGAAAGATGGAGGACAGATTGTGTTAGAAAAACTAGCCACTCTATTTACGAGGTGTCCCATGACGGGAAAAGTACCAGAGTCTTGGAAGAACGCTAACATTATCTTAATACATAAGAAAGGAGATGACAAGGACTTGAATAATTACAGGCCGATCAGCTTGCTCTCTGTAGTATACAAGCTATTTACAAAGGTAATTGCTAGCAGAGTAAAGAAAACATTAGAATTCAATCAACCAAAGGAACAAGCAGGATTCAGAACAGGCTACTCAACAATTGACCACATTCATACTATCAATCAGGTAATAGAGAAATGCTCAGAGTATAACCAACCACTATACATAGCCTTCATAGATTACGAGAAGGCGTTTGATTCAGTAGAAATATCAGCCGTCATGCAGACACTGTGGAATCAGGGCGTAGATGAAATATATATAAACATTCTGGAAGAAATCTACAGGGGATCAACTGCTACCATAGTGCTTCATAAAGAAAGCAACAGAATACCAATAAAGAAGGGTGTAAGGCAGGGGGGCACAATCTCCCCTATGCTATTCACTGCGTGCTTACAGGACGTTTTCAGAAGCCTAGAATGTGCAGTCTAAACGACGTTTTATGCCTCCAACTCCGTCAATATAGGCATAAGAAATTCGTACATGAATGCAAATATTTTCAAGGATTCTACAGGTCACGCATGGCATTCATGGTCATGTGCACGAGGGGAAATGGGCGCGCGGAATGTAAGGCTCGTTTATTAACTGCGTTATGGCCACTCAGGTTTCTGATGATAATGGTTGACAGCCAAAAGTCCGGGATGTAGACGGCGGTCCCATGGCTGTTTACTTCCCATCTTTACTTCAGGAAGTCAATGGGCCAAATAGTCTAACGAGGTCCCCCTAGGTAACTCTGTGTACGCCTATGCGCAAATTAACTTTTCAATGGCCACTGTTGATTACCCGAGTATTGCGTATGGTCAAACATACCTAAAAAATAATACTTGAAAACTCGGAATACTGATTCAGAAGCACTACTTCATGTCTTACTGATGCAACAAATTAGGAACAAATTAATAAATTTAAATACATACATTAGAATATGTTCAAGAGACAATGATATATTAAGAATTTAACATGTTCTTATGTGAGAGCTGTTACGTCCACACTGGCGATTTTTGTGTGCACAATGACAATATTCGACTCGCACAGGGCATTCGTCCTAACAATGCCAAATACCGCCCATTTGATGTTCAGAAAATATGTTCGATAAGCATGAGGAACGTAGTCTAGCAACCGCTGTGAAAATTGACGAAACAGTAGGGAACTGCCACTATTTCCCAATTTAATGTTGCACTTCCCATCACTGAGAATAAGTGCATACACTTATGAAGTACGCTCAGTGTTAACAGATGCTACTGAAGTGAAGTTGTATTAGGGGACATTCAATGACTGAACCTACACTGGGGTCCTAGAGTGCTGACGCATAAGAACTTCTGTAGCTTATTCAAGAATAGGTCTCTAGTTCTTGTCCAAGACTCACTGTAAGTTTGCACATGCCCTTTCAGGCACTGGTCATTCAGGAACAGTGGCTATTCTTTTCTACATATACACTGTATGCAATGTTCACAATTAGACTTCCTCCACAATGTCAGAGTTTCCTGGTACTGTTTGTGAAGAACACGCAGATGTTGACGCACAAGTAGGCAGCATCTCCTAGCAGGCTATTCACAAAGAGGACAGCTTGAGCCTTCCTGATATTAGTTCTCTCGACACATGAGAAGCTGTTATACTGACCTTGATGTCCGAAGAGTAGCAGCTGTAATACTCAAGAGCTTCTAGGTATGTTGATAAATGTTAGATGATGGGTGCTGGCAGAATGGTTGCGTAAGGCAGCTTCTCATCGACTTTTAGCGTGCTCCTAAACAATACAGAGGACAGAATATGCTTGCCTAACAGTGTGCTAAAATAAAATATATTGTAAAATGTATTATCAACATCTCCAAGCGTATGCTCTGTCAGGTTACATTCTCGTTGTATGAGCTCGCATGAGAGAGTGTCCTGAGAAACGTGGCCTTGCCCTGACAAAGTAGTGTTCGTAAGAAGAAAATTTTAATATAAAAAATTGGTGAATAGGGGTTCTGTGCTTGATTCGATGTTTTGACAAGCAAACTTGTCTTTTTCTAGGCTAGAATTGAACAGTTTCGTTCTAGCCTTGAGGAAGACAAGTCCACTTGTCAAAATGTGCGCTCCAGCAAAGTACCCCTGTTTTTTTTTCTATCCATTCCTTCCTGCCATTTTCATGCATTTAGGCAAATATGGCCATATTTGGTATTAATATACACCATAGAAACTACAGAAAAACCCCCATTAGCCTCTAATTTAAAATTTTAAATGGAAGCAGCACGATAGGAGCGCAAGAAACAACAAAAAGCAACACCCTAAAATCTGGTTTCTAGTAATCAGCCTCTTTTCAGTTTCGTACGCTTGCCACCAAGGACTATTGACACATTGCTCAGTCTCGTTCGACCACTGGTTGAGAGAAGAGTGACGCCGTTTTGGCTGCCGATTTCTGCCCATGAAAGGCTGACGATGACCCTGAGGTAAGGCAATCAAAAGAAAAGTAATAACCAAGTAACACGTTTGCAGCTCTGTACTGCATGCTAAAGCATAGCTACACCAAGACCTATTTTTACTAATATAGTAATATTTGCACTTTCTTCTCAATAACCTACACTCCAGGTTAGCACCATAGAATAGTTATTAGGTTATGGTCTTCAAATGAAAAAAACAGTTCAATGTTTACGTAACCTTAGCAAACAACATCGGTGCCGAACGACACCACCTGCCGGACGCAGATGAAGATATTCTATCATCTCTGTCATTTATTTAATGCCCATTCAACTGTTTGTACACATTCTTTATTGTTTCTTTCATCTTCATTTATCTCATTAGGTATTGCCCTCTTCCTTTTCCTAGGCGTTGAGCCGTGCTCCCTATCAGGCTGCGGAAATTAGGCGCTTTCTTCTTCTAAGCACGAGCACCTTTCCCTTCCCTCTTTTTCACTCTAACATCAGTCTGCTACACCCAAAGTCACCTTTCAATCCCACATTTAAACCATGTTATGCGAGACTATGCCATACTCTATTTTTGTCTCATTTTGCTTTCTTTCCTCCTCGCTCCTACAGCACTTCTCCTCAGTAAAGTAAGTTTTCAGGAATAATAATTGACAAAGTTTCCTACATGTCGTTTGACACCTAATGAGAACATACACTGAAAGCTTTGTAGAGATCCCTAGAAAGAGAAGAATCACTAGTATCTTTTGCATGGGGAAGTGCCTGCATGACCTGCCTCTTTACTTCAGCATTGTGATCGTTGTTTTAAAGCAAGAGTCGTTCATTGTCTTTAGCAGCAATAAGCATTCAGCTCAGTGGAACAAAAGTAGATGTGTTGTCTTAAAAGCATTTCTGTATTTTCAGATTTCTTGCTAATAGAGACACCTTCCAAAGTCTGTCATTCAACTTTCAGACAGGGCAATCCATGGCAGGTGAAATCATAAGGGAAACAACCGCCGTGTCGTGGCATGTTCTCCAACCACTGTACACGAAGTTTCCTCAGACAACTGGGGAGTGGAAAAGGGTAATGAGAGGACCATTTTTACCAGATTTTTTATTTTAGTGGCTGATGTGTATCAGTGGCTCATGAGGATTGCTGTGGTTTCGTCATTTTTTTTTGAAAATGCATTCACAAGCAAATTATCACATTCAACTTTTCATTAACTACACTTGGTAGTCTAAATTGAGTGCTTTTTTCAAATGAAGAAGTCAGTGTTGCTCATGGCCATGTAACGTGCTGCAGTTACAAAAATAATCAGAAATAAACTATTCCTCACAGTCCACTGTAATGATGCAAGCAGTTGGCCACAGCGAGGAGATTGATAAAGTGGTTGCTTGGTAACATTAAAATATCAGCAAATGAGTGACTGAGAGTGCACTCCGTTGTGGAATGACAACAGGAAGTATACACTCAGGTTGCAGTAGTGGTAAAATAATTTGACCTCAGCTTGCAAAGTATTTCATTTTCAAGCGTAGTACGTTGTTAGTTGTCGAATTCATTTAAAAATTGCTATAGAAATTGCTTGGTGCCCATTCAGGTAAATGACTCTGATGCAGTAACTGCTTTTTGAATATTTAAAAAATATTTAAAATTTAATTTCGTTGGTTCTATGCTGGTACGTAATATGTTTAAAGCAATTGGCCTATTTTAACCCAACAGCATGTGTTGTAATGCTGTTATAGCTTCAATTATCTGCAAGCCACATCTCCGCTCCAAGTAGGCATCTGCATACTTTTACAATTATTTGTAATATTTCATGTTGCGTTCAAGTGTTTATCATTGAACAAGCATTTTGTGCCACGGAGTTTATGCATACTGATTTTATATTTTGTGCCTCTTTTTGACGGATCTAGATTGCTGCAGATATGGAGGACTTTTGGAATTTTCCTCATTGTTTGGGAAGCATAGATGAAAAACATGTCATCAGTGAATGCCCAAGAAATACCGGTTCAAAGAACTTAAACTACAAGAAAACCTTCAGAGTTGTTTTCCTTGCGGTGTGTGATGCACATTACAGGTAAAATTCTTATTCTTACTGGCCTTTTCAAGCAGTAAAGACAACGAATAGGCAACTTGGTTGAATTTCCTCTCATGGTAATTCTTGACTTAATCATATGGGCCTAAGATATCATAACAAGCATGTAGTCACACTCATTCAACATTATCTTCAATGGTGGTTTAGTCACTTACGTTCATGCTAAACTACGGGTTCCACACTTGCATTGTTTTCGATACTCATAGATATTCATAACAAATTTCATTTGTTCAGATATACTTCATTCATAGTAATACTATTATCTCTTCCCTCTCTCTGGTACTCATTACCACTGCCACTGGCATGCCTTAAAACCTGTTGGCAGAAAGCAATATTGCATCTACGACTACACCATCACTCGCTCTTTTTTGCACCTACCAGATGAGTGAGGAGGAAGTGGTCTGTGTGGTATGCTGTATAACTATGTCTACTGGATTTTCTTTTTGGTTCTCCCACTGTGTGTTTTTCCCTTTTTAGCGTGAATATGGCAACAATAATGATGAGGAAACGAAGTTTTTGGCGAGGAGGCTATGTCTGATTATAAGACGTGATTAAAAAGAGCAGAGTAGGTACAGACGAGTGTCAAATATCACACGTCTAAGTGGAAGGCTTCAAAGTTTCGCTTGCTTGGTGTTTATTCTTTCATATACCTTGACATCACACAGTCACATACATCTACCCTTTCATTTACATCAAAGCAGTGCGACCACAGCGCTGGTCAAACATATGACTTGTACGTAAACAGCCACATGTAACAAAAAGATGGATCATCCTGCACAATATTTACGGTATTCATTTGCGGGGTAACCACTAAGCTTAATAAATTTTTCTTGTACACTGTATGCTCATTTTTGAAAGATTATTACACTATGCAAGTTTTTACAGATGGCCAGTACATGTACGACTAGACTCGCTATGGAAAACCCGCCCTTTGCACAAATGGAACAATATGTGTTCTCAGGATTACCTATCACTGTATTCCAGATATACATACGTTGATATGGGCCACAATATAGGCGAAGGAGACAGTGGATTTTTTAAGGTCCCGTTTGCTGGATTGCTTCAACAGAAGACTGTTTGGAGTTCCCCCGCCAGCAAATGTCGGAAGCATAGGACTTATACCCTTTGTATTAGTAGGGGATGAAGCCTTTCCCCTGAAGACATTCATGATGCGACCCTACCCCCAGCAAGGCAAGTTTTGTCTTGCATGTGCAGCAAAATTTCGTTCTTGATGCTGGGCGATTGTGCAAATACAAAAAAAAATTCTAATAGAAAATTCTGCAAAAAAGTTATTAGGGAAATACAGTTAAAAGTTCATAGACACTACACAAATGAAATGGGAGTAGTTAGACAATATCTACACTACTGAGCCATATATTTGCTGTAAACTATGCAGAGAGATAGGAGTGTCAATGGTAGCGTATACTTCGGAAGTGTGCAAATATGCATACCAAAGCAGACTGCAGAACCTGAGTGTATTTGTCATGTCATTGAGTGGTTGTGCAGAAAGGCCTCCCACATTTGTGGGGATTCTTAATTGGGAGTGTAGTTGACATTGTCAGTGCTTTAGGAAATTTTCGAAAACTGACTTGTGTTCAGCCATTTTCATGATATACACAACATTTTGACCTTTTTAGCAATTACTTGTAACACATAAAAAGAACCCATTCTTGAAAAAAAAACATGTCAAAGGGGTGACGCAATGAAATTTTGAAGCTGAAGCAAACATGTTGTGAATTATCTCTGTATGCTAGGACACTCCACGCGAATGGCCGGATATACTAAACGTTCAAAATATATTTACATTCACCTCCAAAGTGTACCTGAAGTCCATCGCAAGTGCCTTCAAAACTGTCATAGCTCTATAGAAAGGCCAACAAAAGTTGAAGTGATGTAACACCACATGTGTAGTGAGCTTAGGCGTGAGCAGGTTTCCCCTTAAGGAAGAGCAAAGGTCCATCGCAGTGCATCCCCTTCGTATTATGTCAGTGCATCGGTCTGACTTTGGGCCCTCTTTCTATTCTGTAAACGTCTGAGGCTGTGCTTGCACTACCCCAATCGTAGGGGTAAGGGGGCAGCCACTCCCGACTATGGGAGTGGCTGCCCCCTTACCCCCGTCCTGCCCGCATGCCTACTGTAGCGAGATGAGTGACCTTCGAGAACCTCCGCCGCATACGTACTGGCAAAGCATCGTCCCAATGCTTTGCCAGTTGGTATGTGGCAGAGGTTCTCAAAAGTTCTCGTTTGTTTTCTAGGTGCCTGTATGACGTGTGTGCGAGAAAGCTAGTGAGAGCAGACGATAATCAGCATGACGTGCTTCACAGCCTTGTGTATAAATGTGACCAAACTACACAACCACGTCACATGCTAATTCTGCGCCTAGAAACCGAAACCCGAAAAAAGTCCCCATAAATACTGATAGTAATCTATTTCGCGAGAATAAATTAACCTTGATGAGTATATTATGCTTGCTTGAGAGCAAAGAAAGCGCAAGCCACAAAAATGGTGGCATCAATGCAGCTTCTCTGTACTTGTTAACTGCTTGCAATATCGCAGCCAGAATATTACATTACAGGATGACAATATGTATGAAGCTCATGCCAAGTTCCTAGATACAGTGCTTGTGCTACGTACACATACACGCAAAGTTGTTTGCAGAAAAAAATAAAGCTTCTGCTTTGCATTCCAATACCTGCTCTATTGAGTATTGCTACCTCATTATTTTTTGTGTCATGTTCTTACGTGCATTTCTTTGCTTACTTTATTTTGTTTAGAACTTCAAAAGCACTGGAGCAAGCCTGCGCAGCGTGCAGAGTACCTTTAGAGGTCCACCTTCAATTACAGGCTGAGCCGTGCATGCCACCTCATCGAAAATGCATTCGGCATTATGTCACGTCGGTGGCGGATTCTCTGCAGAGCCTTTATGGCCTCAGAGGACACCACCGAAAACTTCATCCAAGCATGCATCGTGCTGCACAATATCATGCTCCAGGAGTCGCCACATGCAAGGCTGACATATAATCCACCAGGCTATGTGGACCATGAGGACTGGCAGGGCAGCTGCATGGAAGGAGCTTGGAGGGACGGCGACGATGACCCCTCTATATTTAGGAAGCCCACTGTGTCTGGCTGTCACTCTGCTAGGTAAAATTTTGAACACCCTACCCTTTATTATTCATACGTTTGGCATTATTATGTGCAATTCATTTTCTCAAAGTAAGGTTTTTGCTGAAACGCATCTTGCTGTCGCAGTCACACTCTTTCTTAGATGTTCATTTTAGAAAAGTACTTTCATTATTTTTGTAGCATTCGTGTTGTAATTTGCAAATGACAGTTCAGAGCAAATGTCAATAATTCTGTTCACTTTTATATTATGTGCACCTACTTTGCAGAGTGGCGATAGATGTCCAGGAGAAGCTCACCAAATTCTTTATGAATGAAGACCAAGTTCCGCGGTAAGAGCGCATCGTCACTCGGGCAGATCAGCGGGTAAACTGAAGCCTGCGCAAAGGCAGATACCCTTTATATCACTTGTTTTTAAACTTGTATCGTCAGTATATATTGTAATGTTCCTACTTAAAAAAACGGGATAGCGTTATAGCGTCAGTAGGGAACTGGCGTCCATCTTAATTTGCTTTATTCTCAACTTCATCCTTCTTTTCTTTTCAGCCCCGGCTCTCCTGCTTCTTCTTCCCCTGTCCCAGGGCTCATACCACTTCACCTAAGGCCTATACCACTGCACCTTTCTCGGTTTCTTGTAATTACTCATCCTTGTGTATTTTCGCAGACTTATCCAATTGAATCATATGCAACCAATCCACGTTCACCAGTGTACCAGGCAGTCTTCAAAAATCCAATCTGGGTGGCTGTCTTGGTCACAGAGAAAGGATCGTAAAATTTGGCACTGTCATCTTTTATTCTTTTCCTCGCTAATACGAGGTCGGTGACTTTAATGCCTGGCATGTCTGTTCAATGCCTGTTGTCAAAATGTTTTTTCATTCATTTTCGGTATCTCTCCTCCTGTGATTTTTCTTGCCTCTTCTCAGCAATCTTGATGTTTTCCCTGAGTCCCAACTCACGGTCTCCCTGCAAAATATGAGTTTTTGCTGAAAAAAATCGTACTGTACAGTACACCTCACCCAAGGCCACTTGTATAGGATCAAGTTTGATGTATCACGGCGGCTTCCAAAGAACATTTCCATCCACCAGGAAAATTATCGTACATCTTTATGTACTGTTTCACGTCCCGTATGGCACGTTCTGCCCGCCCGATCGCTGTGGGATGGTATGGAGCACAGAACGTGATCGATATATTGTGATCCCGAGCCCATCTTGCTAGCTTTCCAGTCTTGAACGCAGGGCCGTTATCGCATACTATTGACCGCAAAGTCTTGAACATGCCTTTTTTGAGGAGGTCTATGACGCTATTCGCATCTTCTTTTCCTGCTTGTGCCGCAACCATTCTCCTGTATTGATCTATGGCCAGAAGAAAAGCTTGCGTTTTATTGACTCTGTCCCGTTTCTTATTTAGCTTGGCAAAATCGAGGTGAACTACTTCAAAAGGCACGTTCGAGTGGCAAGGTAGTATTATAGCATCCGTGGCCTATTAACACTTGACTTTGTGTACTTGACACACATGGCAGGAATGAACGTACTGACTGACATCTTTCTTCTTGTGAGGCTACCAATTTGCTGTAGGTGTGCCGAAATCCGTTCTGACCTCCAGATTCTGAGCTATCGTGGTACAAACAAAGGACTCTAGAAACAAGTATTGGTGAGACTTCATAACGACCTTCAGTAAAAAGCAGTTGTCTGGAGCCTTGCAACAGCTTAACTTCATGATTTGTTCGAATTTTTCTGTGTTGCTTCGTACCATCAACCTTGATAGAGCATCTGCGTCTGTTAAATGTGATCCCTGTCGGTGCGAGGTAGTAAAGTCGTATTACTGCAAGTATTTCAGCCACCTAGCAATACATCCTTCAGTTTGGCTCATATTCGAGAGATTAGTGAGGGCTTGGTGATCGGTGAACAAAGTAAACTTAGTACCTTCCAGGTACAAATTTAAGTACTCAGTGGCCTTCAGAAGGGCCAGGACTTCCTTTTTCGTAGTAGTGTAGTTAGTTTCAGATGGCTTGAATGTGTAACTGTAGTGACTTACTACAAGTCGCTTTTTTCGGCTGGATGCTTCAATACATTTTTGATACAACACTGCTCCAGTCTCATAATGTGAAGCATCAGTGTTCAATTCAAAGGGTAAAGTGAAGTCTGGTAGGCGTAGGACAGAGTCAGAAGGAATTCTGAGCACCAAGTCCCGGTAGGCTCTCTCACATTTGTCACTCCATTCAAAGGTGACGTCTTTATGTGTTCAACATGCGAGACATCTAATTTTGACAGCAAAGTCCTTTATGAAAGTTCGGAAATGTATTGCCCATCCCAAAAACACACGCAGTGAATGGACGTCATATGGTTTCTTCAACTGGGAGATCTTCTCAGCGAACTCTTGTTTCGTGCTTTTGGTGTTTTCATCGAAGACTCATTTAAGAAACACAACTTTTTGTTGAAAGAATGCACTCTTCTTAAAATTAACCTTGAGATATGCCAAGCTCAAGACATTTCACACCTGAGACAGGTGGTCCTGATTCTCAGCCTTTGTTTCGGAGAAGACTATTATGTCGTTTATGCACACAATACAGAAAACACCAAGGAATGGCTTTAGCACGTCGTTCATGGTTATGGAACCATGCTGGCGAGTTTTTTTAACCAAAAGAAAGCTGGTTATACTTGTAGATATCGGATGGTGTGATAAAAGCTGTAGTCTGTGCATAATCTTGTAGTCTGTGCATAATCTGAAGGTTCCGTCTTCTTTCAGTGCGATTGTTATGGAAGAGAGGGGTAATACCCTATGGTCCTTTGACATCAGCATCTAGCATCTTCTGCAACTCTTTCTTGAGCCAAATTTTTAGCTCTCTTGCCATATTGTAAGGTGATTTTCAGATGACAGTCTTGTCAGCAAGTTCAAAAAGAACCTTGTATGACTTCGTCGCCTGAGGATAGCTTTTTCTGCATGTAAGTTCAGGCTAGGTTGTTGTGATATCCTCCGCGCACTTGACATCTGGTAGGTTATCTCGTCTACCTGGATATGTCTCGTTCCTTGCTACGGCCGCCACTAGAACCTCATCATCCCAGTATACATTGATCTTTAATTGCTCTTTATTTTTTGACCCTGGAACACGATGTTTACAAAGGCCCACTGATCATACAACGTGTTTTCTTCATCATAGCCTTGTATCTGTAGGCTCTTCCACTAAGCACATGGCATGTATGCACCATTTTGGCTTTTATAATAGATGCAGATGCATCGCTGTCTACCGAGAGCCATGATCGACTTGTTTCCTACTTTTATGGGACTGTGAAGTAGGCTAGAGCTATTTAAATAAACAGTCTGATTTATCACCCTAATTTATTAGTTTTTTTTCTGTGAAAACATCCTGAGCTTCATGCCGATATTATTCAATGTCTTGGAACGCGCCAGGTCACGTTTCCGGGCTACTTGCAAATTGGCTCGGTTTTTGCTGATCGCGACTTGACCAGTCCGCTTTACTCCGACTGAAACAGCTGCTTTAACTAGCGGGTATGCTTGTTTCCGAAGTTGTTGGTATGTTCTGAAGGCACTCCAGGGGGTCATGTGGAGTTTTTCGTGACCGAATTTGCATCTGCTTCAAGACTCTAGTGTCTAATCTATGCTTTATTAAGACTACTACAGCCATCAATGGAAGCAAAGGCTCTTCTAGCTTTAAAACATGGCGTTTCTCAAAAAAGTACTTGACAAGGCAGCTTTTCTTGGCCTTGAAATTAGGTGCTGTACTCCATCTATGTATTGGATTACTTCCGAACGCAGTCAAAAGTTTCTTCTTCCACTGACTCCGATAGTCGTCACTGCCTTTCTGAAAGCATAATTCATACCACTTGAGCGCAACACCTTTCAAGTAAACACGCATAATAGTAATTTTATCCTCATCAGAGAGCCACCTGTTTGTTTCAGCGGCATATTCGTAGAACTCAAGCCAACTTTTTGGACTTGAAGACATACCGGCGAAAGCATCAGGCTCTACGAATTTAGGCACCGGTTTCTCAGCATTCAGAGAGCGTATAAAGGATGTTATTATTTTGTTCTGTTGCATAATCTGTTCATGTTGCAGCTGAAGGGCTTTCAAAACGAGGCTCATCTCTTTCGTCGAAGACCGTTATCCTGAGTCTCTTCAACGCGCCGGTTTAAGATCTAGGTTGTGGAAGGTCGCCACATGCAAGCTCACTTATACAGCACTATTCCGTCGTCGTTCAGTAGGGTCCACGGCTGCCTTTACCACAAGCATCTTTACGAGTTCTTCCGAGTAGAGCTCACGAGGTAGGTCCACCGCTGCTTCATCTTGAACTTGGTACTTCGTAAAGATGATCTTGTCCGTGAAGGTCTCGTCAACGAAGAACGTCATCTACATTTAGGATTCGATGGCCGGCTGCACCAAAATAATGTAGTGTTTCAACTTAAAAGAACGGAGCAGCATTAGAGCCTCAGTAGGGACTGGCATCCATCATTCCCAGCTTTATCCTTGTTTTGTCTTGTCTTGTCTCCTAAGAGATCTTGGCTCATACCCACATGGGGGATTGGCCACACTGTACCTCTTAAAAGATCAGTTTTTACAACGCTTGCTAAAAATAAATAAAAATTAGATAGAAACAATAATATTGTTCCTTTGAAAAAACGTTAAAAAATTGCAGAAGAATGCGATAAACCAGAATATATAACAAATTAACAAGAATGAGGAAGAGGAGAAAGAATTGGATATATTTATTTACTTTATTTATTTATTTTTTTTATTTATTTACAGTACCTTACAGAGCCCTCGAGGGGCATTGTGTAAGGGGGGCGGTACAGATAATATGTTAGAAAAATACATATACGTAATATATACACATACATAGGCAAATAATGAATACAATAGAAAATGCAGTTCTACTTAAGAACATGTAAGCAAAATACCTACTAAAAACATGAGTACAGTATGTGAAGGTGAAATACAAAAATAACTAATATGACAGTAACTACAACCTAGCAATAGGGAAAAAACATCGGCAACAGTCCTAGAACTTTTATTTATTTACAGTACCTTACAGAGGTACTGTAAATGAATAAAATAGGTGTAAATAAATAAATAAATGTAAATTTGGCAGTACAACTAGCTGATTCTCTTGCGAAGGCATCCCTTTCGACACCAATTATTCCTATTTTCCCTCATACAGTATACATTACGGTGGCGCGATTTCGCACACCTAAAATCAGGCAAAATTTATCTGACCCTGCACTGACGACTTCTCCAGAGTACAAACACTTGTTATTTCTCTGGCGCAGTGAACTGACTAATTCAAGGATGATGGAAGTTGTCATCACGAAATTTCGTTGCCGCTTTACCTCCCTCAATTTTTACTTGCATAGATCTGGCATATGAATTCCCCTATGTGCATTTACTGTAATCAAGAGGAAACGATCAGTCATTTTTTATTAAATTGTCGCCGTTTCGATTTATTCAGGCAAAGCATACTAACGCCACCTCTTCAAAGACTGGGCTTGCAACTATCACAAACTGATCTTCTTTCATTTGGAGCCTCTACACTGGGTTTCAGCCACAGGGATGTTTTATTCGCCGTTCAAGAATACATCACTGCGACTAAACGATTTTCTTGCTAAATTGCTGTCTCACTATTTTTCTTCTATTTTTTTGCAAACTTGATACCGGTATTTCAAATCAAAATTAAGTTACAGAAAAATTTTGTAAGAATGACGCAATGCTGAAAGTTTAGGGCAAATTCACCTTATAATCGGCCAATCTCCTTCTTTGGGTACGAGCCATTTGCACAGGGAAACAACAACAACAACAACTAGCAGCGTATGCTTCCGGTTGCCTGAATGAATTTATGTAGCGCTGACAGAATAGCACTGTGGCCAACACCCAACTGACTGGCTCCAAACGATAATAGGGTGGATGTATTGACTGGCAATCCGAGCATACCAATCGGTCTTTCAAGAATTATTCGGCGCAGTGAGGCGAAGTGGCGGCATGTGAGAAGAAAGTGATCTATTGTTTCCGGTTCATTGCAAACTACACATAGGTTAGTTAATGAAAATCCTGATTTGTTGAGATAAAAATTTAACAGAAGAACTTTACAGCGAATGCTTGTGAGGGTCACCTCACATTACTCTTCTTTCCTGCCCTAACTTTCGTGCTTCTTCTTCTCGTGTCTTAAGGCTCATACCGCTTTATATATATGTACCCGCTTTTCGTAGCTGGGATCTTTTTTGTCCTTTTTTATTATGTTGTATGTCACCTTATATATGCTTGTTTTTCCCAATAAAATTTAGTTCTGAGTCAGCACCGGTACTGTGTTTATCCTCGTTATCCGTGTGCGAAGTATCAATTGAGATTAACGCGTACCTACTCACTCAAGCTTTCATTCTTATGTAGATGCAGTTGTTTTAATCAAGCAACAGTTTTATTTTAACAATCTTTATGCTCTGAGAGTTCACATTGTAGGTTTATTTTGAACACAAATACATGATACTGAGTTTATCAAACTATCCTAACAGAGTGTCTGTGCTAATGTATATCGTAACATAGTGTCCTCCAGAGCTAATTGTTATTTATATACAACGTGACAAACGTATCCCAAATAAGCATTTCAGAACTGCCGTTCATACTGCCTGTCTATGCTCTGGCAGCTCAATTTAGGGTTATTCAGGGATTGTTAACCAGGAAATGTCCGGGCTTGCCTTTCTAGCCACTCACTGCCAAAAAGGCAAGCATGGAACACATCTTCTGCCAGCTGGTATCATGTGGCACATGAGATATCTTTTTACGAAGTGACAAGTGACCAATAACCTCTCACGTACTACAATAAAGAATGAATTCCGCCATAACTAGACCTTTCCTACAAATAATTGCAACAAGGGAAACTTTAAGGGATCATTTTTTTATTGTGTAACATGCATATAAGTATTTCAGTGATGCAGTAGTGAAGCAGATGTATCAATGGTTCACTCATGTCTGCTGGTACTTTGTTCTTAAACATGTCTTTATTCGCATCAGTAGCGCTGCCTCATTGAGTGGACATGCACATCAGAATGTGCTACATGTAAGTTCATGAGTGCTTCACCAAGAGATGTAAACGGCTTACTTGTGATTACTACGGCTGACCTTCTCTGCCATTGGAAAATTTTTGCACAAGGGTTAATTCACAAGTCAATTTCGACAAAACATCAATATGGTGAATTTATTCATATGTAAGGGAATTCGTACGAATATTGAAATGAAGCCCCAAGTGTACTGCACAAATACAAAATATTGCACTGAAACAGAATAGAAATCACAAAAAATCCAAATGCTGCACTGAAACATAAATGTGACTGAATAAATGCAAAACATTGCACTGAAACACAAATGTGATAAGATACAATGTGAGATTTTTTTGTACTTAACGTTGACACATATGGCAGACGAAAGGAACAACGCAGTATTTGCATTTTACTTCTTGTTTTGGGACGTTAAACCCCAAAAATCAATCAGCATTTTACCTCTGACTTGTTTTTTTGTTCACGTGCTTTAAGTGTGAATATTTGACCATAAACAATCCAAAAGTGCCCTGAAAAACAAATAATAAACCCGAATAAAAGCGAACATTGAACTGAAATGCAAATGAGCATTCATAAATACAACAAATTGAACAGATGTCGAAGTCGTGTCGATGCTGATGTTCCATTCGAAGCAGTTCCGAAGCTTGTACTTTCCATAATTCTCGTGGGGGGTACAAGCGCTTCTGAAGAAGCCCGCGTAGACACTAGTGCCAGATCTCCCTCTAATTATTACTATAGAACTCTATGGTAGAGTACAACTTAATAAATATTCAGAGGCCTCACCTAGGTGACCAAAGCACAGCAGCTGACCATCTTTACCACTAAAGAAGCAGTCGTTCTCATGCACTTTGCATTTTCTGAAACGGGGTATCTCGGCCATCCAACCCATGACATCAGTCTAAATTTTACCCCCATTGGTGAAAGCTTGTGGCCTTTGAGGAGTAAATGCCACAGACATTCAATGCTGTACCTGACTATATTGTTTGGGCTCTGTCTAGGCTCAGTGATCAGTGTACTGCCTGTGCAACAAAAAGGTCCCCACCAAGAAAACCCCTGACAATATACTCTAAACGGCTTAAAAATAAGCGAAGTACGCCACTTTTTGGAACTATTTCAAAGAAAATACCAAACACGCAGAGGGACCTCTATAAAAACAAAATCACAACCTTGAAATGCGAACCCACAACCGTAATTCTTGTGAACACAGACAAAAACGCCCGCGGTTTAAAACACCTCTGAAAAGGAAGGCTTCTCACCAGGAAAAGGCTTCATCACAAATCTATTGGGACAAAGAGCTTCCATCAGCAAAATAAAAAAAACCATCGAGGGAAGTATTCACTGAATATAAATTATGAATTGCTTATAAACAAAGTGGGTCACTTTTCACAACAATTTTAGAGAACATAGCAAACACTGTCAAAAATCGATAGAACATTATGACAGCCTTGAAAATTGAATCTATACTCGTAATTCTTGTGAAAACAAACAAAACTTACCCATGGTTCTCAAAAGGCAACAGATCAAAACACTTTCGCAAATCTAATAGAACAAGCAGCTCCCACTAATCATAAAGTCATTATTGCGATGTGTGAGACAAGCAAAAAACTGAATTCTTCTAGTTTACTCACAGCAGTGCATACAGACCCTAGACAATTCTGGAGTGTCGTTGTAGCCGATAGTCACACACTAAGTTACGCTTGTTAATGACGATATTGAACTAATCGGAATTGACTTATGCATACCAATCGCTGATAATTACTTCTTGACGGTTTTCACTGTCACTATGTTACAGTGACGGTTTTCACTGTCACTGTAAGTGTACATATTTTATCAAAACTTATAGACAAGTTAAAGGGGTACTGACACCTTTTTCGGGAGGCAAGTTTACTCTGCCATACAAATCTCCTCTATACAGAGACTGCTCTGAGCAAGTGTCATACTCAGTAAATGCTGATAAAATATTTCATTTTTATGTTAAACTTGTTTTTCTCGTGTCGAATCTACAAACATTGACACAAACTTGACGTCGAGCTACAGTACTAATACTGGTGAATTTACGTAGAAGTCTGGCTAGTTGTGATGATGTCGAGCACCAAAACAAAACAAAAAGCAAGCTTCCGTGTCACCTTCTCAATCACCTGCTCGCGTCACCATCATTCAGCGTACCTGTGAAGCTAGCTAGTGGACTCTATAATAGGGTATGCGCACGCGAACGCAAGATTCACGCTTATCAGAAGGCAGAGAAATTGTTTTGATTTTGAATTGCTACGACAGCTGCCACAGGTGCAGCATACAGCAGACGATTGAAGAAGCGATGTGTGGACAAGAATACATCACGAAAACATATCCATGCACATAAACCACCTGGTGGTGCTGCTCGCACTATGCCGTGATGCCAGGGTACAGTAGAATCGAAACTAGCTTTTAAAGGCCTACAGTAATTAATTTTCCGGTGCGCACTCATGCTTACTGGTACATTTGCTACACTCTTGGGGTGTTTGCCTGTCATTTGACAATGAAACCAATAGGCACGAAATTTCGTATCAGCACCCTTTTAAAAAATAACATCATCAGCTTTTCACCAATCCCTTCATTGTTTATAACCCTATTCATTCCCAAAAAAGGAGAGTTGAAGGGCTACTTTTTAAGGAATATTATAGGGGAGATTTTTCGTAATAGTTGCAGTTAGGTGTGACAATAAAAGTGGACAAAAAGGCAACTTGCTGTCTCTAGCAACCATGCCTGTAACGTTCGAATAAGGCACCTGATGTTCTACCAATTGAGCTAAGGCAGTTGAACTGATAGCGTGGTAGGTGGCACAGCCGAGCAGTTCCTTCTGTTCGTAGCCTGCGAAGACCTGTAAGAACAGTAAAACATACATCAGTGACATCTCGTATACTGCATGAGGTCAAAACATGAACTAGTACAACATGAATTAAATTATTGGAAAAAAGAACAAACATTGCTATATTTGCAGTGCATAAAGGGACAGCCACTTACCTAACCGTTGTGATTAGATATTCATGAAATTCAACCATAACCGATACTCATACAGTGACATATTCAAGCATCGTTTTTATGAATTAAGAAAAAAGTAGATGTATCACTTGCATTTATATGTTGCAAAAAACATGGTACGTACACAGCCTAGTCCGCTACACTGTATAATGGAACATTCGCTTAGCTGCAATGTAGGCGATGCTCTTATGTGCACCACAATTACTGTCCAAGATTGCAGCGTGTTCTTATTATTTTTTCCCACTCTATTCTGAGCTGCTTACAAGGTAAAAGGAGTTCACACTGTAAATAGTCGCTGTGTTTGCATCTACTAGTGGACACGTCAGCCATAGTGTATGCAGGCAAAGGTGTATAGATATGCAGGTTAACTACACAGCATAAACCCGAATTTCATTATCGCATTCACTTTCTACTGCTTCCAGCATGAACTTTGCATACGGCTCCCTGTTACCACTGATTGAGAGATTCTGATGAACGCGGCACATTGTTTTTCATGTTACCATTCCACGATTAGACACTGACTGGTAGGCTTTCAGTGCACTAAGGAAACAGTTACCAAAAGAATTCCTTGGTGGTCCTATAAAGGAGCTCTAGGGCATTTATTTGACGTAAAAGAACATGGTTATATACTAGTCAATGCTCCTCTCAGCATATGGATCAAATATAGCACTAAAAA
Organism: Rhipicephalus annulatus; assembly: GCA_013436015.1. Lineage (NCBI taxonomy): Eukaryota > Metazoa > Arthropoda > Arachnida > Ixodida > Ixodidae > Rhipicephalus > Rhipicephalus annulatus. The sequence goes on along the minus strand of WOVY01010589.1, from coordinate 2,819 downwards.
CGGCAAGGATTGACAATTATGGGCAAAAGACAGCCACGATTTGCTTGCTGTGCCGTTAGCAAACTATGTTACAGGTAAAACTGTCACAGGCAGATTTTATGATAGTGAAAAAAGGCATTGAAACTGAATGGTTGTTTTGATTGAATATATTGAAACAGATAAAACTTTTAAAAATGTGGCTTACCCTTCAGAGCATTCTACTTCAAGGGCATATCTCTCTAATAAAAAGAAGTAAAAAGAATCAGTATGTACCACTGGTGAAAAAGCATCTGTGCGTGTTGTTTGTTATTTTTTGGCATACAGTGTGAGAGTATGCAGATATTGTTTTTCCAAATAAATATTCCAGACTTCTTCACGACATGCTTTGAAATTTATGAAATGTCACAGTGATGTCTACATATCGCAGCCCACTCAAGAAGACAGCAGGCACTACGCAGTTTTCACATTCACCTGTTGAACAACGACCGTTCCATAAACTTCACACTACTTCAATAAAAGCTATCCTGCGTTTAGGTAGCAGCACAAAAACTTTACTTGTGAGCTGTGCCAACTGCACACAGGTTAGAAGGCAGATAAGCAGTTCTATTTCATAGTGCTTAGATCGGTAGAGAACTGCTTTTGAACACTGAAAATATGAAAAAGCAACTCACAGAGAAGCATAACTGCAGGATTCTTCACACTAATTGGCACTGGCGTAGCTGCATGTTCAGAGCCAAACGTTAACATATTTATAGCAACATGAGCCTGGAAACCAAAACATGGCCCACCAAGGAAAAACCCTTGAGGCACTTACATTCCGTTTAGAATGCCTTGTGCAGGTTTGTGGAGCGTCTAGACTGCTGTAAAGTAGAGAATGAAGTGTTGCAATGTTGCTTGGCTGCTGCTGCTAGAGTATAGTGTAAGCTTACGACCACCGCACCACATCCATCACCCGTTCATCCATCACCTGTGCATACTCCAGCAGGGATTCATCCGGATACTGGGTGCGTAGCTCGAATATCTTCGCAGCGCCGCTCATAACTAGCTGGCAGTAATTTGCCACGGAAGCCGCGTGCAGCTCTCTTACCGTGCGGCCGCGATTTTCCGATCGGTCGGAACCCATTGTTCCGCTGGCCCCGTGAGCGACCCCGAGACACACGCTCGAGAATTTCGGCGCCAGAAAGTCCCGTCGCCGGCTGGTAGCGGAGCGACCCGTTGAGATACTGTGTGGCGCTCTTTGCAGTCGGGGTACCTGTGGTAGATAGGCATGTCAACCTTGACACGGTGGTCGCACAGTCTGCACGGGCCTGCGCTGTGTTCTGCAGGGCGCCTCGCGAGGCTTTGCATAACTGACAGCGCATTCTGTAAAAGTACCTCGCTGGAACGCAAACTGTTGCCCCGCAGACTCGCCTAGAATTGCGGGGCGTGCCGGAGCAACTTGTGGCTGCGCCTCTCTGTTCGCGTTCGCGACGTCACGAAATGCCTGGCGTGGTGCTCTATGTAGTAGGCCTAATCTGTTGCTAACGCGATCTCGCTACCTCCTAATCATCCCGCGGGAAACAACCCAAATCTTCGCTGTCAGAAAGTCGTAACAGCGCTCCCGACAATAGCCAAAGGATCACCACTTGCGACGCCACATCAGACAACATTGACAATGTTTTGAATTCCGACATTCCTGTTGTGCTAGGTGTGGAGGAGCGTCGGTAATTGCTCGTGTCCACAAAAACTTACCCGGTTGCCAAATTCATTACGTTGCGCGCCAGGATATAGGGGACCCGTCCTATGTACGGCTGTCGCAGAAGCCTATAGCTATTGTTCCAGCCACACACAGTAGTACCACGCACGATTAACGTCCCTTATCCGTAGCTCGTCTCATTGCGGCAACACGGGTTTGGGCGAATACGGCAGCAGGCTAGGCCAACAAGACGACACTTTTTTGCTATACGATAGCAATAGCGCGTAAATGTCGCGTAGAGAGACAGATAACAAAGGTGTTGACGCTTACTCCTTGGTTGTTGTCGTCCTCGGCTCGAAGGGGGTTGCGGGTTCAACCTCCTTCTTCTAGGCCGGTGACAGAGATATTGCGGCCCTCTGTCCGCTTGCAAAATTTATTTGTTCACTGACACGGTTTCCCTTTTCCTGACGAGAATAATACCATTTCTCTCTGAAGGAGAGGAAACCCATTCCGCGCGCCGGGAATGGGGAATCTCGAGTACTGGCCGTGGGGGTGTTCCGTCCACTCGCAAGAGGCGTTATTGGCTCTCGAAGGGACAAACATGTCCTGCCAACTAGGCTGTCGCGCTGCTGTACAAGGTAAAGGAAGGCTGAACGCATGTGCTCCCCCACAGTATGTATGTATGTACGCATGTATGTATGTATGTGTATGTATGTATGTATGTATGTATGTATGTATGTATGTAGATGTATGTATGTATGTATGTATGTATGTATGTATGTATGTATGTATGCATGTATGTATGTATGTTTACAAGAAGCCCCTTTTTATCATTTAGGTAACTTGGTGATAATCTGGCTGCATTTCTTTGTAGTTCTCTTTCTCTAAAGCCATTATATTTTTCCATTTATTTTTACTGCATGATAAAGATGATGTGTTTAGTGGCGCAATGGTCATAGTTTGGCCGAAGAGCGCAAAAGCTGTGGTACTTTTGTATGGCTTTACGGTTAATGCTGTGGCTCCAGAGAAGCCCTAAAATCAAAACCCTGTATGCTTTAAAATAACTGGAAATTAAATTGATGGTGGCAGCTGTAGGGGTGTGAATGCAATGAGCAGGGGATGCCACATTCTAAAAATAGCGTCTTAACTCCTAATAGGTGAAATA
>WOVY01010588.1:0-60002 GCA_013436015.1 Rhipicephalus annulatus | reverse complement strand
ACGCCACTTTTTGGAACTATTTCAAAGAAAATACCAAACACGCAGAGGGACCTCTATAAAAACAAAATCACAACCTTGAAATGCGAACCCACAACCGTAATTCTTGTGAACACAGACAAAAACGCCCGCGGTTTAAAACACCTCTGAAAAGGAAGGCTTCTCACCAGGAAAAGGCTTCATCACAAATCTATTGGGACAAAGAGCTTCCATCAGCAAAATAAAAAAAACCATCGAGGGAAGTATTCACTGAATATAAATTATGAATTGCTTATAAACAAAGTGGGTCACTTTTCACAACAATTTAGAGAACATAGCAAACACTGTCAAAATCGATAGAACATTATGACAGCCTTGAAAATGAATCTATACTCGTAATTCTTGTGAAAACAAACAAAAACTTACCCATGGTTCTCAAAAGGCAACAGATCAAAACACTTTCGCAAATCTAATAGAACAAGCAGCTCCCACTAATCATAAAGTCATTATTGCGATGTGTGAGACAAGCAAAAACTGAATTCTTCTAGTTTACTCACAGCAGTGCATACAGACCCTAGACAATTCTGGAGTGTCGTTGTAGCCGATAGTCCCACACTAAGTTACGCTTGTTAATGACGATATTGAACTAATCGGAATTGACTTATGCATACCAATCGCTGATAATTACTCTTTGACGGTTTTTCACTGTCACTATGTTACAGTGACGGTTTTCACTGTCACTGTAAGTGTACATATTTTATCAAAACTTATAGACAAGTTAAAGGGGTACTGACACCTTTTTCGGGAGGCAAGTTTACTCTGCCATACAAATCTCCTCTATACAGAGACTGCTCTGAGCAAGTGTCATACTCAGTAAATGCTGATAAAATATTTCATTTTTATGTTAAACTTGTTTTCTCGTGTCGAATCTACAAACATTGACACAAACTTGACGTCGAGCTACAGTACTAATACTGGTGAATTTACGTAGAAGTCTGGCTAGTTGTGATGATGTCGAGCACCAAAACAAAACAAAAAGCAAGCTTCCGTGTCACCTTCTCAATCACCTGCTCGCGTCACCATCATTCAGCGTACCTGTGAAGCTAGCTAGTGGACTCTATAATAGGGTATGCGCACGCGAACGCAAGATTCACGCTTATCAGAAGGCAGAGAAATTGTTTGATTTTGAATTGCTACGACAGCTGCCACAGGTGCAGCATACAGCAGACGATTGAAGAAGCGATGTGTGGACAAGAATACATCACGAAAACATATCCATGCACATAAACCACCTGGTGGTGCTGCTCGCACTATGCCGTGATGCCAGGGTACAGTAGAATCGAAACTAGCTTTTAAAGGCCTACAGTAATTAATTTTCCGGTGCGCACTCATGCTTACTGGTACATTTGCTACACTCTTGGGGTGTTTGCCTGTCATTTGACAATGAAACCAATAGGCACGAAATTTCGTATCAGCACCCTTTAAAAAATAACATCATCAGCTTTTCACCAATCCCTTCATTGTTTATAACCCTATTCATTCCCAAAAAAGGAGAGTTGAAGGGCTACTTTTTAAGGAATAGTATAGGGGAGATTTTTCGTAATAGTTGCAGTTAGGTGTGACAATAAAAGTGGACAAAAAGGCAACTTGCTGTCTCTAGCAACCATGCCTGTAACGTTCGAATAAGGCACCTGATGTTCTACCAATTCAGCTAAGGCAGTTGACTGATAGCGTGGTAGGTGGCACAGCCGAGCAGTTCCTTCTGTTCGTAGCCTGCGAAGACCTGTAAGAACAGTAAAAACGATACATCAGTGACATCTCGTATACTGCATGAGGTCAAACATGAACTAGTACAACATGAATTAAAATTATTGGAAAAAAGAAACAAACATTGCTATATTTGCAGTGCATAAAAGGGACAGCCACTTACCTAACCGTTGTGATTAGATATTCATAAAATTCAACATACCGATACTCATACAGTGACATATTCAAGCATCGTTTTTATGAATTAAGAAAAAGTAGATGTATCACTTGCATTTATATGTTGCAAAAAACATGGTACGTCACACAGCCTAGTCACGCTACACTGTATAATGGAACATTCGCTTAGCTGCATGTAGGCTGATGCTCTTATGTGCACCACAATTACTGTCCAAGATTGCAGCGTGTTCTTATTATTTTTTCCCACTCTATTCTGAGCTGCTTACAAGGTAAAAGGAGTTCACACTGTAATAGTCGCTGTGTTTGCATCTACTAGTGGAACACGTCAGCCATAGTGTATGCAGCAAAGGTGTATAGATATGCAGGTAACTACACAGCATAAACCCGAATTTCATTATCGCATTCACTTTCTCTACTGCTTCCAGCATGAACTTGCATACGGCTCCCTGTTAGCCACTGATTGAGAGATTCTGATGAACGCGGCACATTGTTTTTCATGTTACCATTCCACGATTAGACACTGACTGGTAGGCTTTCAGTTGCACTAAAGGAAACAGGTACCAAAAGAATTCCTTGGTGGTCCTATAAAGGAGCTCTAGGGCATTTATTTGACGTAAAAGAACATGGTTATATACTAGTCAATGCTCCTCTCAGCATATGGATCAAATATAGCACTAAAAACGGCAAGGATTGACAATTATGGGCAAAAGACAGCCACGATTTGCTTGCTGTGCCGTTAGCAAACTATGTTACAGGTAAAACTGTCACAGGCAGATTTTATGATAGTGAAAAAAGGCATTGAAACTGAATGGTTGTTTTGATTGAATATATTGAAAACAGATAAAACTTTAAAAATGTGGCTTACCCTTCAGAGCATTCTACTTCAAGGCATATCTCTCTAATAAAAAAGAAGTAAAAGAATCAGTATGTACCACTAGTGAAAAAGCATCTGTGCGTGTTGTTTGTTATTTTTTGGCATACAGTGTGAGAGTATGCAGATATTGTTTTTACAAATAAATATTCCAGACTTCTTCACGACATGCTTTGAAATTTATGAAATGTCACAGTGATGTCTACATATCGCAGCCCACTCAAGAAGACAGCCGGCACTACGCAGTTGTTCACATTCACCTGTTGAACAACGACCGTTCCATAAAACTTCACACTACTTCAATAAAAGCTATCCTGCGTTTAGGTTAGCAGCACAAAAACTTTACTTGTGAGCTGTGCCAACTGCACACAGGTTAGAAGGCAGATAAAGCAGTTCTATTTCATAGTGCTTAGATCGGTAGAGAACTGCTTTTGAACACTGAAAAATATGAAAAGCAACTCACAGAGAAGCATAACTGCAGGATTCTTCACACTAATTGGCACTGGCGTAGCTGCATGTTCAGAGCCAAACGTTAACATATTTATAGCAACATGAGCCTGGAAACAAAACATGGCCCACCAAGGAAAACCCTTGAGGCACTTACATTCCGTTTAGAATGCCTTGTGCAGTTTGTGGAGCGTCTAGACTGCTGTAAAGTAGAGAATGAAGTGTTGCAATGTTGCTTGGCCTGCTGCTGCTAGAGTATAGTGTAAGCTTACGACCACGCACACATCCATCACCCGTTCATCCATCACCTGTGCATACTCCAGCAGGGATTCATCCGGATACTGGGTGCGTAGCTCGAATATCTTCCGCAGCGCCGCTCATAACTAGCTGGCAGTAATTTGCCACGGAAGCCGTCGTGCAGCTCTCTTACCGTGCGGCCGCGATTTCCGATCGGTCGGAACCATTGTTCCGCTGGCCCCGTGAGCGACCCCGAGACACACGCTCGAGAATTTCGGCGCCAGAAAGTCCCGTCGCCGGCTGGTAGCGGAGCGACCCGTTGAGATACTTGGTGGCGCTCTTGCAGTCGTGGTAACCTGTGTAGATAGGCATGTCAACCTTGACACGTGGTCGCACAGTCTGCACGGGGCCTGCGCTGTGTTCTGCAGGGCGCTCGCGAGGCTTTGCATAACTGACAGCGCATTCTGTAAAAGTACCTCGCTGGAACGCAAACTGTTGCCCGCAGACTCGCCTAGAATTGCGGGGCGTGCCGGAGCAACTTGTGGCTGCGCCTCTCTGTTCGCGTCGCGACGTAACGAAATGCCTGGCGTGGTGCTTTATGTAGTAGGCCTAATCTGTGCTAACGCGATCTCGCTACTCTCCTAATCATCCCGCGGGAAACAACCCAAATCTTCGCTGTCAGAAAGTCGTAACAGTGCCCCCGCAATAGCCAAAGGATCACCACTTTGCGACGCGACATCAGACAACATTGACAAATGTTTGAATTCCGACATTCCTGTTGTGCTAGGTGTGGAGGAGCGTCGGTAATTGCTCGTGTCCACAAAACTTACCCGGGTTGCCAAATTCATTACGTTGCGCGCCAGATCTAGGGGACCCGTCCTATGTACGGCTGTCGCAGAAGCCTATAGCTATTGTTCCAGCCACACACAGTAGTACCACGCACGATTAACGTCCCTTATCCGTAGCTCGTCTCATTGCGGCAACACGGGTTTGGGCGAATACGGCAGCAGGCTAGGCCAACAAGACGACACTTTTTTGCTATACGATAGCAATAGCGCGTAAATGTCGCGTAGAGAGACAGATAACAAAGGTGTTGACGCTTACTCCTTGGTTGTTGTCGTCCTCGGCTCGAAGGGGGTTGCGGGTTCAACCTCCTTCTTCCTAGGCCGGTGACAGAGATATTGCGGCCCTCTGTCCGCTTGCAAAATTTATTTGTTCACTGACACGGTTTCCCTTTTCCTGACGAGAATAATACCATTTCTCTCTGAAGGAGAGGAAACCCATTCCGCGCGCCGGGAATGGGGAATCTCGAGTACTGGCCGTGGGGGTGTTCCGTCCACTCGCAAGAGGCGTTATTGGCTCTCGAAGGGACAAACATGTCCTGCCAACTAGGCTGTCGCGCTGCTGTACAAGGTAAAGGAAGGCTGAACGCATGTGCTCCCCCACAGTATGTATGTATGTACGCATGTATGTATGTATGTATGTATGTATGTATGTATGTAGTATGTATGTATGTATGTATGTATGTATGTATGTATGTATGTATGTATGTATGTATGCATGTATGTATGTATGTTTACAAGAAGCCCCTTTTTATCATTTAGGTAACTTGGTGATAATCTGGCTGCATTTCTTTGTAGTTCTCTTTCTTCTAAGCCATTATATTTTTCCATTTATTTTTACTGCATGATAAAGATGATGTGTTTAGTGGCGCAATGGTCATAGTTTGGCCGAAGAGCGCAAAAGCTGTGGTACTTTTGTATGGCTTTACGGTTAATGCTGTGGCTCCAGAGAAGCCCTAAAATCAAAACCCTGTATGCTTTAAAATAACTGGAAATTAAATTGATGGTGGCAGCTGTAGGGGGTGAATGCAATGAGCAGGGGATGCCACATTCTAAAAATAGCGTCTTAACTCCTAATAGGTGAAATACGAAGTAGCACATCAGCCTCACAAAGGCCTTGAGTACAAGGTCCAAGAGGCATGTACCATTAGAAATAAAAATCGCCACTACTGTGTCTGAAGGGAGGCAGTGTTTCGACTACTAGGGCAGATAATGTTGAGCATGTGGATATCGCTCGAGAAAGCTCAAACAAATTTCGCGCTAAAATGTGGTTCTCTACCTAGGAAGAGAGACATTGTTTATATGCTCAAGGGAAGTGTCTCGTACTTGCGATTTCTGCTTCATGACTTTCCAACAGCACATGCTGAACAGTGAGCCTTTCACGACATCTACCTCGCAGGGGATGCTCTTCACCAGTCAATAAAAAACTGTGCGTACCGTAACTGTGTTCTATTCTGAGGCAACAGAATAGGACATCCCTTCACCTGGACTTAGTTAAAGATGGCCGATATCCTAACTGCGGCTTCACTGTGCGGAGTTTGTTTAGAGATTGAGAGTTCTGGTCATGTTGCCAGTGAGTTCGTAGCTTTTTTTCTTAGATACGGCTTTTGATCTTGTACAGGGAACGCAAAATATGTTATATTTGCGTTTGCGTGGAGTGAATTTGCGATTCAGTCCACCGGTACGTTTCTTTTGATACCTCTGTGCTCAGGTACCCAGCCCACGGTTATTTCATTTCATTTCATTTATTTACTCTCAATGCCGTAAGGCAATACAGAGAGGAGGGGTACAATAATAAACAATCAAGAGAAAAGACAACAGCGGGGTGGTTACAAAAAGTGATTGCTGACAGTGGACCTGAAGTGCGCAGCATCGCTGATGGAGACGATGGAGGCTAGAAGGCGATTCCACTGCACGCTGGTCGTTGGGACAAACGAGTTCAGGTAGAGGTTTGTTCGGGAGTTTGGCACACCAACGTTTAACGGATGATCAATGCGGGATGACACGTATGATGGAACTGAAAAAAGGGATTGTTTTAAGGTCTGATTGGTGTAAAATATTTTATGGAAAACACATAGGCGGGATATCGTACGACGGGTTGCAAGATCAGATAGTTGTACTACTTGTTTCATGTTAGTGACACTGGATGACCGGGAATAATCAGAGAGAATGAAACGAGCGGCCCGATTTTGGATAGCTTCAAGTGTGGAGACAAGATTGGCAGAATGTGGATCCCATACAGAAGAGGCATATTCAATCTGCGGCCGTACAAGGGTTTTGTAAAGCTGTAGTTTTAATGAAGTGGGAGCTCGAGAGAAATTTCGTCGAAGGAAGCCGAGCATGCGGTTCGCATTATTGCTAATATAATCAATGTGCGAGTGCCACGAAAGGTTATCGGAAATCTGAACGCCCAGGTATTTCTAGGTGGTAACCGATAATAGAGAGCAGCCATTCAGGAAATATCTGTTTGCAGGGGTGTGCTTGATTGTTCGAGTTAACCTCACATATTTGCACTTGTCGACGTTTAGTTTCATTAGCCAGGTGTTGCACCAGGCTGTAATTTGTCTAGGTCGGTTTGAAGTTGTGAGGGATCAGAAGGTTCGCTTATATTTCTATATATACCACAATCGTCAGCGAAAAGACGTATTGATGAGGTTATCGTATCAGGAAGATCATTAATATAACTTAGGAAGAGAAGAGGCCCCAATACTGATCCCTGAGGAACACCAGATGTAACAGGACGGTGAGGAGATTTGTTGTCATTAACGGCTACATATTTAAAGCAATTCTGCAGAAAACATTCAATCCACCTTAAAATGTTAGGGTCAATGCTCAGTTTGCTAAGTTTATAAAGTAGTAGTGGGTGGGACACGCAGTCAAATGCCTTCGCGAAATCAATGAAAATGCAATCGACTACTGATGCACGATCCAACAAAGAAAAGAGATCATTAGTAAAGGGGATTAATTGAGTTTCACAGGAATGATTTGTGCGAAAACCGCGTTGGTAGACTGTAAAAAAATGAATTAGATTCTAGAAATCTCATCAAGTTACTGTAAATGATGTGTTTTAGTAATTTGCATGCAATTGCTGTAAGAGAGATGGGTCGATAGTTAAAAGGGGAAAAAACTTCATCAGACTTGTACACTGGAATCACCTTTCCACCCGTCCAGTCGTCGGGCAGTAAGGAACACTGTAAAGACTGTGAAAAAATATAGAAAAGGATCAATGGGGAGTTCACATTGGTACTTTTCAGAAACTTATAGTTAATTCCATCTATTCTAGAAGAGGAAGAACTTTTAGCCCCCTGTATCAGCTTGAAAATTCCAGCACAGTCAATAAAATTGGGTTCCATTGGTTCAAGGTGTAGGCTTTCTTTAACAGGAAAAGAAGTAGGAATTGTTTAGTAAAAGATAAAGGAAACGTATTGTTGAGCAACACGCAGCATTGCTCTCGTGGAACAAGTGTTCCATCCGGTGTTTTTTAATTTTACATCTTTAGATCGGCTCATATTAACAGCGCTCCAGAACTTGCGGGGATCAGTCGATAAGAGGGATGGGAGCGTTCGCTGATAAAACTTGAATTTCGCACGAAAAAGGGCTTTTTTATATTCTGATGCGACGCGTGCATAAGCCGCCCACCTTTCAGCAGAACTTGATAGTCTACAGCGGTGAAAAATCCGCTTTTTATTAAGCAGTCGTTTTAGTGAGACGTTGTACCACGGTTTGCGTTTAGGACAGGGTATTCATCTGAGCGGTATGTACTTATCAGTCAGCCATTGAACCTTGTTTGGAAATAAAGCCAAATTAACATTGAGCGGACGCTCCAAATTCTGGAAAGAAATAATCTATAAAAGCTTCCAGTTCCCTATTTATGGCTTGGAAATTGGCTTTAACGTAGTCTCTAATTTGTTTAAACTGTTTGGCGGGGCGCGAAGAGGATGACGGTATAGTGAAATGGGCAACTAAGTGGTCACTCAAAGCAGGCATAAGCGTTAAAGATGAAAGAGACTCGGGAACAGTGGTCAGTAAAAGGTCAACGGTGCTGGAAGACGACTCGGTAATGCGAGTAGGTCCTTTAACAAGTTGACTTAAGTTAAATATAGAGCAAACGTCAATAAAACTTGAGCATTCTTTAGAAGGACTGGTTGTTACAGGAAACTGCTCGTTCCACAAAATTGCCGGAAAGTTAAAATCACCCAAAACAAACAAGGGGGCTTTAGAAAATTTAACGAAGACTTTGTTGAGGCAATCGTGGAATTCATCGCAAAATCTAGACGAACTGTTCGGCGAACGGAAGCAAGCACAGAACAAGATATCTGCGTAGTTTATCTGGATACAAACATAAAGAAATTCTAAATGTGATGCAATGCTGACGTCATAAGACGCAATCTCATCGGATACCGCAATAAGAATTCCACCTCCTTTCTGCTCAATTCTGTCGTGCCTGTATACGGTGTAATCTTTTTTGAAATTCAGCAGTTCTTTATTGTCCACATGTTTATGCAGCCAAGTATCGGCGAGCACAACAACATGAACTGAGCACGCGTCAATCGCAGACGATAACTCATATTTAGGAATCAAACTTCTGATGTTCGTGAACAGAAAAGAATAGTCGCGTTTGGATTTCGCCCGCACAGCTGAGGGTTGCTAGGTAGTGGTTTGGTGCGGTAACAGAGAGTTGGCTGTATCACCAGTGGAAAGAGGGGCACTGTACGTCCCAGTTTCGCAGACACTAAAGAGTTTTAGCAGAGCGGGCCAGCGGCCAGCGAACCGGAGCGGACGAGCGCAGCGCCAGCGGAACGACGCGCGAAAAAAAGAGTTTTAGCTGAGCGATCGGCTGCTGCCCCCAGCGAAGCGTTGTACTGCGCCATCTGTCCAATCAAATTTGAACTACCGTGATAGGAAAAAAAAGTAAAGGTTTATTTTTAGATGCTAAAACCACAATACAAACACGAATTTTATGTTTCAATACATATTATTTTACTTTAACGGTGATTTGTATCTTTTAGTGAAGTCATAAAACTGAGGAAAGTGCGTCACCAACGCCAACTGAAGTCGAAGCTCCAAGCCAGCCGTTTGTTGCCGCGCTTTTTAACAGACAGTGTGTGGCTTGCCGCGACAAATTGCCGCTGATAACTGCTTTGAACAATGCCCCAGAGCATACTGCAGGACCCCCTGCTCCTGACTCGGTTGGAATGGTCCGAAATAGTCGACGTCTTGTGCTTAGAAGTTCTGGGCGAGACACGGCGTGACCCACTCTCCATGCGAGGTCTTTTGGACATTGATGCGATCGACAGTGGCGTGTTCAGAACGTACTTTCGGTTTGAAAAGGACGATGTACCCAGGCTACAGAGAGCCTTGTGCATACCTGACAAGGTAACAACTCCGCAGAGGGTGTCAGTTCTCGGCGACGAGGCCCTTTGCATCACGCTAAGAAGACTAGCCTACCCAAACCGGCTGCGCGATCTGGAACACCTTTTCGCCCGACACAGCTCGACCATATCGTCATTGACGAACGAAGTGATCAGGCACATCGAGGACAACTTCTTCCACCTTCTGGACGACGTTAATAACCACACGTGGCTGAACCTGGACACCCTGGAAGAGTTCTCACAGGCAAGCGAGAATAATTAGAGTTGTACATTTGCAATTACAACTTTCTGACATATTCGTTCGTTATTTTTTCAGGCCGTTCACGCGAAAGGTGCCCCGCTGACAAATTGCTGGGCCTTCATCGATGGCACGGCGCGGCCAATATGCCGACCAACAAGGAACCAGAAAGTGTACTTCAGCGGCCACAAGAGAGTCCACGCCCTAAAGTACCAAGCTATAATGTGCCCAAATGGCATAATCTGCCAGTTGGACGGATCATACCCCGGCAGCAAACATGATTCAGGCGAGTAAATGACAAGCACAGCTGGTGGATCAAACCGCTGCTGAACGTCACTCGCCTCCTCCTTCCCTGCTAGGAACGGGCGCAGCTCCAGCTAATCGTAATTTATTCCTTCAGGTAACTTTGGAAACAGTGCCGCGTATACGAAGCTACAAAACCTCGTTCAAGGTCACGACTACTGCATCTACGGGGACCCTGCCTACCCGTTGCGGCCCCTTCTGCTCAAGCCCTATGGCGGAGCTCTCCTGACTCCTGAACAATTAGCTTTCAACAAAGCCATGAGTAGTGTGAGGCAGGCTGTGGAGTGGGGTTTTGGAAAAATTGTCGGACTGTTTGCCTTCGTGGACTACAAAAAAAACCAGAAACTCTACCTTCAGAACCTTCCACGCATATACAAAGCGAGCGCACTCCTCGCAAACTGTCACACTTGCTTGTATGGTGCCCAGGTATCGCAGTACTTCGGCCTTGAGCCACCACAGCTTGAAGTTTACCTTGCCCACAAATAGTGTTGTACAATCAACCACAGTTATCGAAACAAAGTTCGTTGGCGAGCCGTGCTTTCGAATGATCTTGTGGCTGTCATTTGCTGTACTAAACGTACGCTACTTGTTATGACACTCTAGTGAATGAAATCTGCCGAGCGAAAAGTGCAAAAAACTGACATTCCTGTGTTTCTTCGTATGGAGAAATTGATTTCGTATTGTTACAAGCGTTTCCGCTATACTGTGTTAAATGCCACAACATTACTGGCAGTGTCATCCTATTTCCCATGCATGTAAGTCCCCTCTGTACAGTCGAAATGTGTGTACAGTGTCGACGTATCCCTACACTTGGGCCTTGAACCACCTGTTCTCGAGGTTCGCTTTGCCCCACGGTAATGTTTCATGACAAGCAGCTTCAAAAACAAAGACTTTATTGAAGAATTGCATACCGTATGGTGTTGTCAGGTTTACACTTGACGCTGGATCCTTTCACACTTAAAAAAAACATGACAGATGCAATGAAGGACAATTTATCAAAGAATTAAGATTCTATTACCTGAGTACTTCTAGGTACAACACGACAGTATCTCATTTTCAATGAAATTACCCGTATTGCTCCGGCAAGACATACACTTCCATACATTTGAAAAGCAGTTTTCAAAATTGTTAACCAGCCGAACGTGTTTTTGCTGGAACTACCCATTTTAGACCCCTCGGCGCAAGAAAAATGCTGGTGCGCAGTGATGTCTTGCCGTTACCTTTTAATAAATGAATAATCTACAACCTTAGGCGTCCTCGAGTCTGAACCATTGTATTTTAAATAAAGTTGTATTTGAGTTTACGTGTAGGAAATGTGATCCCACTGGATATGTTTCTCTACTTACGTGTTGTGGTGCTGTTGTCTTATGTGTTGTGGTGCTGCGCCAATTTTGTGGTTTGTTCATCAAGCATTTTTTTTATCTCGTTGAGTAGGCTCTCCCGTTCGCCTCTCCAGCGTTCAACTTCGAAGCGGTGCTTCTCTTCGTCCAGGGCCAATCTCCGCTCGTCCAGTGCCAGACGACGCTCCTCGTTGCGAACTTTCATTTTTTCGATTTCTAGCTCCCTAGAGCGCAAATCTAGTTCGTTTTTTTCTCTTTGGGCTAGCAGCTGCAGCCCGAGACTTTGCAAGCCTCTTATTCCTGTGAAGGCAAAAAAATTTCGGCATTCAGTTAATGCGAGTTTGTGCACTGTAGCAGACGTTGTTGCGTAATTGTGTAACAACACGCAAAGAACACGATCTCTATAATCAGCAGTAACACATAGCCGTTGTAAAACCCGTAACTGTGCTGCAGTTGAGTGTTTAATTGCCTAAGTTTTAGATGCTTGCTGTGAATTCTGTCAAAGCCTGCTGTGAAATCTGTTGAAGTTTTATGTCTGAAAGATGCATTAGGGAGGTGGTGACGGAACGGAAACCAGCAAAAAGGACGCAAAACACGAGGAAAGACGAGACAACACAACGCTGGCTCTCGTCTCTCCTCATGTTTTGCGTCCTTTTCGCTGGTTTCCGTTTCCTCGACATGAACCAACTGGCTCAGCAAGCTGCACTTCTACAGGGAGCTGGTGGTTTTGGTGAAATGTGTGCCTACTGAACATTTGCCTTGTTCATTGCCCTTCTTGATGTGGAGATTTTTTCAGTGCACATGTAAGGGAACTGAATGCATGTGATTCAGAAAAAATTAGAAACAGTCACAAAACAGCGCCACAGTTTGTATAACTGTGAGCACACTGAAGGCCGACTTGTCTACACTAAAGGACAGAAATACATAAACTGTGACTGATTACTGCATTTACTTTCTCAGGGGTGGCTTGGTGGGCTAGTTAGTGTAGCATCTTGAAAGATGCTTTCCACCCTCGTTGCTCCAGATAGTCTACTTCTTTTCTTCGAGAACATAAGGCTGTTGTTTGCGACTACTTAGCTTCGTACAGTAAAAAGTGTGCTTTTGCTCTGCTATGAAGAGTGCGCAGTGGTTTCCAGTGCAAACGATAAGCATACACGAGAAGGTTCTCTTGGCCTTCACAGTGGATGTTTTAGAGTCTGAATAAAATATCAGTTGCAGTTCACCGCATTCTGTTGCCTTTTCTTGCTTGAGTGTCCTCGTCTACATGCACTGTTAACCCTTTTAAGATGCATTCACTGGCGTCTTCTTATGATGCTCTCCTGCATATCGTTCTGCTGTGTAGAAGTAGTGTATAAACCTTTCTCCACACACCTTTACTCGTGCCTGGGAGGGCGTGCTGCACACTTGCAGGTTGGCGCCGCTGTAGCTCAGTTGAGGGAGGCCGCTGCTGCTGTGTTGGTTCTGGTGAGGCGCGCTGTTCCTGCTGCTCGTTCTCTTGCCCCGGTTCAGCACCAGGGCTGGCGGCAGATGGCAGGTATACGCTCTGCAACAGCTCGGCAGCAGAACCTGCTTTCAATTAATAAGAGAAAAGAGAAGACAGCACAACAGTAGGCGTCATCAACTAACCGAGCGCGCCGTCGCCTGTGCCGTCGTCCGAGAGCGTCACCCCCGGCAGCTCGTCCGTGTTTACCGGGGGCTCCGCTCCCAACCTCCGCCTTCGAGCCGCGCAGGCGCCACCTCTGGGAGCAATCCTGGGCTCGTACTTCACACTTTCGCAAAAATCCCACAAGTCCTGCAGGATCTCCTCCTTTTCAGAGTACTGCTCCTCTGTACCCGACCTGAATAGGCAAAGGGATGATCGTCAGATAAACATGCGCGCCAGCTAACAGCGATGAAACAGCGCCATGAAAAAGGAGACGAGAAAGCGGAACACAAGACTGTCGCTGGGGGTTGGCCTGAAAGCATTACGTGCAGAATGAACAAATATACTCACTTTTTAAGGTTCTTGGAGTCCTGCCGCTTCCAGTATCCCAGCAAAATGTCTACACGATCTTTTATTCCTCTTAGGGTGAGCTCCCGGCCCATCGCCCAAATCACCGCAGCGAGAACATGCACCCACTTGATGTCATCGCCAAACAGCTTCGCCGCGGCCACCTCCCGAAGAAGACAGAGGTCCTCGTGAGCACTGAAGCACCTCCAGGGCTTTTTAGCTGGTTGCATTCCTGTTTCAGAAGCGTTCGACGCGACCACGGCCGGCGACGCGACACCGCGACCGTTGGAGGCAGCCATTTTGAATAACTACGCTCACTCGCCCGGCCGCCGCTGCGCGCTGCGCTGGGATGACGAAACGAGCGGGCGAGCGCGCAGCGCCGTAAAGCCGCTCGCCGCCTCAGCGTACTGGCGCATGCGCAGTGGCGTTTCCGCTGGTCCGCTTCGTTCCGCTGGCCGCTGGCCCGCTCTGCTAAAACTCTCTACTATCGGTTACACTGCAATAAGCATAACATTGTTTGCCGACGTACAGCTTGTTATAGCGCAAGCTGTACTGTTTTCCTGTAGCGTTGCCAAAATCGTGAAGCTTTTGCGCGAGTAGCGAGTGGCCTTACAAAAGTCTTCCTGGATTGTGATACCGGTGCCCTTAAGTTTAGTCCTTTGAGATAAAATTCGGTCTTTTGTTTTGAAAGACGCAAACTTGACAATTACAGGTCGGAACTTGTTCTCGACAAAGGAGCCTAATCTGTGTGCCCGAACAATGCCATCAGCGGGCACTGGTTCAGAAATGTGGTGGACAAGAGCTTCCGTACTTTCTCTTCAGCTGACGCCTATGTATCTGAATGACTATCGTCAAAGACGTAAAAAAGCAAGTTGTCCCGCCGAGCCCTATCTTCTAAATCATCGAGGCGAAACAGCACAGCCGAATTTTCGCAGTTGACAATTTCAGCTACTGTGCGGCGAGTGTCAGCGTCGTCGGTAAGCCGTTTCAGGGTGAAAACCTTGTTCTCAACCGCTGCTATTCTCTCGGTCACATCTGTTACTCGATCTTCGAGCCATTTCTGGCTGGTTCTTACTTCGTTTAGCGACGACATTACTTCGGCGTGGCGTGGTTCCATTGTACCTGCGAGGGATTTCCTAGCTTCCAGTACTTCACTATTGGTTATCTAGGCTACTGGTTTAAAAGGCCCAGGGTAAAGTTCTATATCCCCAGACATAATAAGCAATTGCATAGCATGAACACAGTCAGTGCAAACCATCAAAATTACATGGGGGCATGGGACAAGCAGCAGACAACGGTTGTTCATTTTTTTACAATGCAAGGAAGGTGAACAACTAACCTGTATGAAAAACAGGAAGGGCTTAAGCAACGCCACCTTCACTGCTGCTGCCACATGCCCACTGACGGCAGCTTGTTCACGCTGGCTCTTTATACTGTCCGAATCCCCTGGCGGCTGTGATGCAGTGGTTCCTCCGGCGTAGGTGCGCAGTGGAGCCGCGTCCACGCATGGCTGCGCATAGTCGACTCGTTGAAGATAGCAGCTGGTCACCGGGGTTGACCAAGAACGCACAAAGCAGCCAGGCTGCGGCGTTGATTCCGGAGACGAGACAGCCAGTATCTGTATGAAAAACAGGAAGGGCTTAAGCAACGCCATCTTCACTACTGCTGCCACATGCCCACTGATGGCAGATTGTTCACGCTGGCTCTTTATACTGTCCTAATCCCTTGGCGGCTGTGATGCGGTGATTCCTCCAGTGTAGGTGCGCAGTGGAGCCGCGTCCACACATGGCCGCGCATAGTCGACTCGTTGAAGATAGCAGCTGGTCACCGGGGTTGACCAAGAACGCACAAAGCAGCCAGGCTGCGGCGTTGATTCCGGAGACGAGACAGCCAGTATCTGTATGAAAAACAGGAAGGGCTTAAGCAACGCCATCTTCACTACTGCTGCCACATGCCCACTGATGGCAGCTTGTTCATGCTGGCTCTTTATACTGTCCGAATCCCCTGGCGGCTGTGATGCGGTGGTTCCTCCGGTGTAGGTGCGCAGTGGAGCCGCGTCCACGCATGGCCGCGCATAGTCGACTCGTTGAAGATAGCAGCTAGTCACCGGGGTTGACCAAGAACGCACAGAGCAGCCAGGCTGCGGCGTTGATTCCGGAGACGAGACAGCCAGTATCTGTAGGAAAAACAGGAAGGGCTTAAGCAACGCCATCTTCACTGCTGCTGCCACATGCCCACTATATGTTGGCCAGAGGTGTAGACAGAGCACAGTAGTGAACACAAGTCTGCGACTACTGGGTTTCTAAGTTTCTGGCATGACATTATAACTTGAACCATGCTCAGTGAGTCTTTGTATTTGCCTTAGCCCGTTTAGGTTGTTTGATGTATTTGACAGCAGAAAGTAAGGCATATGCCTCTGCTGTAAAGATACTTGTATTGGGATGTAAAACATCACATTTAGAGAAGGATGGACCGACGGCGGCAAAAGACACGCCGATCTGAGACTTGGACGCATCTGTGTAATATTCAGGGCAGCAGTATTTAGACTGCAGCTCAAAAAAATGCTTGTGGATATGGGCATCTGGAGCATGCTTAGTCTCTTCCGTAAATGACGTGTCACAGTCCACAATGTTCACAACCATGGCGGTAACGTTTCAGATGGCGCCATTAGGCGATACTCAAGAAGTGAAACAGACATATCTTCACACAGCCGCCTAACTCGAAGTGCAAATGGCTCTCTTACTGTAGGATTGTAGTCAAAAAGAAGTGCCAAGGATGTGTCATTGATTGTGGTATATAAAGGGTGGTGTTTGTTATGGTGTACATTCAGAAAATAATTAAAAGCACAGTATGAACGTTGTAGGTCAAGAGACCACTCATTTGACTAGACATATACGTTTTAGATTAGGCTTGTTCTGAAAGCACCGGGGGCGAGACGTGTGTCTCAATAATGAATGGGGTCTAACATCTGTAAGGCTCTGGGTGTAGCTGATTGAAAAACGACAGCGCCGTAGTATAGTCGTGATCGAAGAAGGCTTCTGTAGAGATTTACCAGGCATTTCCTGTCACTACCCCTTGAGGTGTGTGAAAAGATCTTCAAGATATTCATTGTTTGGAGGCACCTAGCCTTGAGAGATTTTATGTGGAGAATAATAGTAAGCTTGGAGTGAGGAGTAACACCTAGACATTTTCGCTCTGCATAAAGCGTTGAGCGTTCTCCATGAAGTTTAAAAGCTGGATCTCAGACCAAACCTCATTTCCTAGTAAAAAGGACAATGGAGCTTTTCTGCACATTAAGTTTAAAGCCATTCTCATCAGCCCCTTTTGATATTTTGTTTAGGCTATCTTGTACGTATCGCTCACACGTAGTTAGGTTACAGAACCTGAAACCCACTTGCTCATCGTAGACATACACGGAACCGAACATGCCTTTAGGAATTAAGATTCGCAAAGAAGTCAATTTTACAATAAAAAGGTACAGCTAAAAACGCCACCCTGCGGTACCGCAGTTTCTTCAATGAATAATCTGGTAGGCGTTTTATTAATGCTGACACTGAATGTACTGTTTGACAAGAAACTTCAATAGTTTTAGGCCTCTTCCCGCCCACACACATTGTAGAGAAATCACGAAGAATTCCATACCACAACGTCATATCGTACACTTTTTAATGTCAAAAAAAACTGAGAGGAAGTACTGTTTATGAACAAATGCATTACGAATGTAGGTCTCTACATGCACAAGGTGGTGAGTTGTCGGCCTGCCCTCCCAAAAGCCACAATGATACGGGCCTAGAAGGTTGTTTGTTTCAAGATGAAGCAATAAGTAGTGGTTTATGATTTTTTGAAACACGTTTCTGAAGCAGCTAGTTAGCGCAATAGAGTGTTAGCTTGTTACCAAAGAGGGGTCTTTCCCCTGTTATAATATGAGAACTGCTATCGCTTCTTTCCACATATCTGGAATGTGTCCTTCAGCACAAATATTGTTGCAAATTGCAAGCAGTGTCATTTGTGTCAGGTTGTAGGTGCCTAATCTCATAATATTGCCACGTGTGTTGAGAAAAGATGCGGACCTAACCTAATCACTTTCTTTATCCGCTTTTTGTGTGCGTGGCACTTCATCTGCTTTTTGTGTGTTGGAGTGGAAATCAAGCCGTCTTGATGCCCGGATGTGCGGCAAGATACTGGATTGATAAGGGATTGTGACACCCACCGGCTGCGATTCGGTCAGCCACCGTTCAGGCAAGCTGGCTTGGTCTTTTTCCTTTCGCTGTCGCCGAGCCGCGTTTTCATTAGTTTGCTTTCGGGCACAAGTCAGCCCGAATATAATAACCTAAGTTTTATTGCCACTGGGGTCTGCCTTTCTGCTCGTCTGTGCGCCGACCAGCTCAACGTCACCTACGTGACATTTGGTGGAGGTGCTGAGGTTTAGTACACTTCATTCGAACCGTGATCCAAGCCCAAGTACCTCTGTAGCGGCCGACAAGGATGAGGTCACCAGAGAAGACAAGACAGACCCAACCCGCAGTAGCCGCTGCCTAAAAGGGCTACCAGCTGAAATGGGACTGCTTTAACCCACCAGTCTTCGCCTGACGACCGGTCAACGTCACCAATGGAAACCACCAGCGCACCTACTCTGGTTGTCATCCAGCAGCCTCGCCAACCACCGTTGTTTCGTGGCTCCGCTTGCGAGGATGTACATGTACAAGACTGGCTGGAGCGTTACGAGCGGGTCGCAGCCCTGAACAAGTGGTCCAACGAAGATAAATTTCGAAACGTTTTCTTCGCACTCGAAGATTCCGCTAGCACCTGGTACGAGAACCAGGAGCCTCACTTGACATTGTGGGATACCTTCAGGAGGCAGGCATCGAAAACATTCGGAAGTATCATCCGCAAAGTGCAGGCTGACGCCTTACTCCAAACTCGCCAGCACCACCCTAATGAGGCCGTAACCATCTTTGCCGAGGAAATGCAAAAGCTATTCCGGCACGCTGATGCGAACATGACTGAAGACAAGAAGCTTCAGTACCTTATGAGGGCTGTCAAGGAGCAACTTTTTGTGGCTCTAATTCGCGACCCCCCGAAGACCGTCACAGATTGGGTTAGCGAGGCCGCCGCCATCGAGAGGACACTCGAGCTACGCGCAAAGCCGTACGACCGCAACTACCACGCTGCACCACCAGACAGCATTTATCGCCGTAGTGCCACCACTGAGTCACTTCGAGACACCATTCGTGCCATTGTTCGCGATGAGCTGCGCAGTCTGCTACTGGGTGCACAACCAGCAACCTCATCACTCACTGACGTCGTGCGGGACGAGGTACAGCAAGCGTTCGCGACACTTGGTACCGCCGAAACGGCCTCGCCCACACCACCACCTATCCAGGAGCGAGGAGTTCACACCTACGCCGCCGCTTTGAAAGCCCATTGAAGACCGACCGGCTGGCGATTAGAAAGCTACGCGCCACAACATCGCAAGCAAGCTGGTCCTCCACAGCCACGCGCACGACAGCCCCCCCCCCCCCGCCCCCCCCCTTTTTCAGCTATGTACCCGCCAACGGTACCACGTAAGACTGACGTCTGGAGAACCCCAGACGAACGACCGCTTTGTTTCCACTGCGGCGAGGCCGATCACCTTCTGCGATACTGTACGTATCGCCAAATAGGCCTTCGCGGATAAGACATCAACACCCCACCACCACTTCCCGGCCAGCGACCATGATATATTGAGAAGCCTACGAGAAGTCGAAAACTCCGCCACCCGTCGCTTCAGGTCTCCGTCCCCCACCTCTCATCGCTTGCCATCGCCCTATAGCAGGAACTCGAAAGGCAGATCACCCAGTCTTCATAGGGGAAACTAACGCCAGCGAAGTCAGGAGGTGACGCCGCTTTCGAGCGAAGACCGGAAAACCCTCCAGCGACCCCGACGCAACCAGACGACTCGACGCAAACCACTGCTTTGAGAAAACCCGACACTACGACGATCCGACTGGACTCTGCAGAGCTTCCACGAGATGCTTCCACCCGGCACAGCCGTGACCGCGCGAAACGACATACTGCACAGTCGGTGACAAATCGAAATCGAAGCCGGACATCAAATGCCGATTTGCCAGTCACCCTCGACGGATGTCCAGTGGATGCACTAGTCGACACCGGGGCCGACTACTCCGTCATTAGCGGGCGATTAGTTAATCGACTTAAGAAAGTGAAAACCGTGTGGGACGGCCCGCAAATACGCACAGCAGGAGGCCACCTGATCACGCCTACCGGACGATGCACAGCACGAGTGGCTGTTGATGGTCACAGCTACACTGTGAGCTTCATCATTATACAGGAATGCTCTCGCGACGTGATCCTGGGGATGGGGTTTCTGAACGAAAACGGCGCAGTGATCGACCTCGAGGCGACAACCGTAACACTGACAACACAGTCCGCAGCAGTACAGAAAAACTTCACCGCGCCCCATTCACCATTCTCGACGACCAAGTAAGCATCCCGCCCAATACAAGCGTCACGGCACTCGTGGAAACCGATGTGTTATCAAGTGATGATGTGATCGTGGAAGCGAACGTGCAGCTGCTTCTCGAACGCCACGTCTGCGTCGCGCGTGGGGTCGTCCAGCTACGTCAGGACAGAGCAGCTGTGCTTATCACCTATTTCAGCGCGGAACACAGGCACATCATGATAGATTGATATGTGGGGTTTAACGTCCCAAAACCACTATATGATTATGAGAGACGCCGTAGTGGAGGGCTCCGGAAATTTAGACCACCTGGGGTTTTTTAACGTGCACCCAAATCTGAGCACACGGGCCTACAACACAGGCACATCAGCCAGGGCACAACGATCGCTTTCTTGGAAGACTTAGCTGAAGTGAGCGATGCACTAGCGCTCTCTGACTCATCCCAAGAAGCGCCATCGATAGCTACCAATGAGGCAAACTTCGACATCGACCCTGACCTGCCACAACAAAAGCGGGAGAAGCTACGTTGCATCCTCTTAGACTACAGGGAATGTTTCGCAATGTCAGAAAAGATCCGACAAACGCCGTTAACGAGGCATCGCATAATTACAGACGAATTGGCGCGTCCTATCCGCTGAAGTTCCTACCACGTCTCAGCGCGGAAACGCGACGTAATTAAGGGACAAGTGGAAGAAATGCTCCGCGACGACATTATACAGCCCTCGAAGAGCCCGTGGTCTTCACTCGTGGTGCTGGTGAAAAAGAAGGACGGTACCTTATGGTTCTGCATCGATTATGGCCGCCTAAACAGTGTCACCAAGAAAGATGTCTATCCGCTTCCGAGGATCGATGATATTTTAGACCGATTCTGCGGCGCCAGGTATTTTTCGTCGATGGACTTCAGAAGCGGCTACTGGCCGATAGAGATGGACGAGAGGGACCGTGAGAAAACCGCCTTCATCACGCGGGATGGACTTAACGAGCTTAAGGTCATGCCAATTGGCCTATGCTCAGCACCGGCGACATTTCAGCTTGTCATGGACACGGTACTGGCCGGGCTGAAATGGCAGACATCCCTCGTCTACCTCGATGACGTCATCGTTTTCGCACCCACCTTCGACGAACATCTTCACAGGCTGCAGACCGTACTAGAGGCGATCAAGGCGTCGAGACTCACTCTGAAACCACAGAAAGGCCATTTTGCGTACGAAGAGCTCCTCTTTCTCGGAGACGTGGTCAATTGCGAAGGAGTCCGCCTCGATCCCTGCAAGACGGCAGCCATTGAAAATTTTCCCACACCAGCTGACAAGAAAGCTGTTCGTAGATTCTTGGACCTCTGCGCGTTTTACAGGCGTTTTATGCGAGACTTCTCACGGATCGCTGAGCCCCTCACACACCTTACGAAGGCCGACGTGCAGTTCTCATGGCAGAAGCCTCAGGCGGACGCTTTTCGTGAACTTCAGAGACGCTTGCAGTCACCGCCAATACTGGGTCACTTCGACGAAAGCACCGACACTGAGGGCCACACAGAAGCAAGCGGCATCGGACTTGGCGCAGTATTGATCCAGAAGAAGCACGACCTGGAGCGAGTCACCGACTACGCGAGTCGGTCTCTGTCGAAAGCGGAGTTGAACTATTCAACGACAGAAAAGGAATGCCTCGCTGTCGTTTGGGCAGTCTAGAAGTTTCGAACATACCTTTACGGGAGGCCCTTCAAGGTCGCCACTGACCACCACGCCCTGTGCTGGCTTGCCTGCCTAAGGGGGACCTTTCAGGTCGTCTTGCTCGTTGGAGCCTGCGGCGGCAGGAGTACGACGTCACCGTCGTCTATAAGTCAAGCCGAAAGCACACAGACACCGACTGCCTTTCGAGAGCCCCCGCTAATACCTTCGTGCCATGCTATGACGACGACGATGATGCATTCCTCGGTCCCGTTAGTTCTGATACCTTCGGAAATGATCAACGCGCCGATCCTTATCTTTGTGGCGTGCTGGAATACCTCGAAGGCACGACCAATATACCGCCAAAAGCATTCAGGTGGGCGATTTCGTCGCTGTGTCTGCGAAATGACGTGCTTGTGAAGAAAAACTTTACGCCGCAGAAAACAACACACCTACTTGTGGATACAGTCAGTTTACGGCAAGAAGTTTTAGAGGCGTGTCATGACGAGCACACAGCAGGACACATGGGGTTAACGCGAACACTGCGTCGAATCCAAGGGAAATACTATACGCCCGGCATGAGCGCGTACGTCGCACGCTACGTCAAATCCTGCCGAGATTGCTAGCGTCGGAAAACACCACCTACGAGGCCCACCGGCTTCCTGCAGCCAATTGAACTGCTGGAAAAACCATTCCAGCGAATTGGATAGAATCCGCTAGGTCCCTTTCCGAATTCGACCAACGGGAACAAGTGGATAGTGGTAGCAACAGACTACCTGACACGCTACGCTGAGACAGCCTCACTACCATCCGGCACTGCAATCGAAGTCGCCAGTTTTTTCGTGAAGAGCATTGTCCTCCGGCACGGCACACCCATGGTCCATATCACCGACAGAGGTACAGCACTCACCGCTGAACTCACGCAGCAGATCCTACGCATGAGCCGCACTTTCCATCGCAAAACCAGAGCCTATCACCCGCAGACAAACGGCCTGACGGAGCGCTTGAAAAAGACTCTCGCAGACATGCTTGCCATGTACGTTAACGCCGGGCACAAGACTTGGGATGAAGTCCTTCCTTACGTCACCTTTGCGTACAACACCGCACCACAAGAGACAACGCAGATGACACCTTTCGAACTTGTCTTCGCCCGCCCAGCCAGTATCATTCTGGATGCAACGTTGCCCCACGTCGACGACGAGAGTGCCCATGGGGACGTGGCCGATTTCCTTCAGCGTGCCGAGGAAGCCCGTCAACTCGCCCGAATGCGTATAATGAGCAGCAACACATGGACAGCCGATTCTACAACCTACGACGGCGCGACCAGCAGTACGCACCCGGTGTCCACGTTATGGTGTGGACACCGATTCGCCGCCGCCGCCTCAGCGAGAAACTCCTACGCCGGTATTTTGGACCGTACAAGATAACGCGACGACTCGGGCCCCTTGTCTACGAAGTTGTACCTGATGGAGTGTCACAATCACAGCAGCGACGCTCGCGACTTGAAAAAGTCCACGTCGCGCGTCTCAAGAAGTTTTTTCAACGATATACTAAGAGACATTTTCAACACTCCGCTCTTAGTAGGTGCTAACAATTTCCATTTGTTGTAACTAGTGTGTTCCTTTAGCATCGGGGCGATGCTCTGTCTCCCGGCAATTCGGTCAGCCACCGTTCGGGCACGCTGGCTTGGTCTTTTTTCTTTCGCTGTCCCCGAGCAGGGTTTTCTTTAGTTTGCTTTCGGGCGCAAGTCAGCCCCAATAAAGTACCCTAAGTTTTATTGCCACCGGGGCCTGCCTTTCTGCTCGCCTGTGCACCGGCCAGCTCAACGTCCCCTACGTGACAATATACAATTCTGTCAGGTCCCAAAGCAGAGCTCTGACATGAAGAGAGGGCAGCCCTAATCTCCGCTATGCAAAAAGGACAATTATAAGGTTCATTTTGATGGCATTTATGACCTAGCGCTTTGAGTTCTTCTTTGTCCTTGTATTTTTGGAATGACTTTAAATAGTTCATAGAGCTGGCTACACGTTTGAAGTGCTCTCCCAGGAAACCTGCCTTATCTTCCAAGGTGTTTCCTTCATCCTTCACAAGTGGCAGTGGTTGGACTTGTTGCCCCTTCAACCTCCTCAGGTTATTCCACACTCCAAACTATTCATTGTGTGAGTTTATGCAGAAGAGGAACTTCTCCGAACTTGTCCGTCTGGTCTGCCTCCGTGTGCGCCTTCCCTGCGATTTGATCAGTTCAAACTGTACCAGATTTCCCGCAGTTGGATATTTCGCTAGGGTAACCCATGCCCTATTTTGCTTTCTTCGCGCTTGCTTGCAGTCGTTCCACCAGGGAACTTGTCAACTGCTAGAGTGTCCATTTTACTGTAATATCACTTTTTCGGCTGAGCCTAAAATAAAAGCGGTAAAATATGCAACAGCAGCATTGATGTTAAAATTGCCAATAAAATCTTGTGACAGATATGTGGATTGTCTGAAAAACTCCCGGTCAACAGAGTCTAGTTTTCATTTTGGGGTATAAGGCACGAAATCATCCTGCTCTGTTAGCTGCAGCCTTTTGGGAAAGTGTTCGATGACAAATAGATTTTTCACACTACATTCAAGGTAGAGAAGAACTGCTGAAGCAATTGGTAAGTCAATAGGTTAATATTAATTGAGTGATAGATTGCAATATGTTAGTTCCTTTTTGTTGAAAAGGCATACATCAGAGGTTGTGAGAATGTTCTCCAGAAGGCCACCTCTTGCATCTCAGCGCAAGTCTCCCCAGATTATGTTATGTGCGTTGAAATTCCCAACAATAATGTAGGGCTCGGGAAGCTGGTTAATCAAGTTGTGTAGTTCCGGTTTAGTGAGGACGTAGTTCGGTGATATGTAAATGAAACAGATAGTAACCAATTTAATAAATGAAATAGCACGGATTAAAATACTTCAAGAGGCGTTTGAAGGACTACATGATGGCAAGGCACAGATTTGTGAACAAATATTGCCACACCTCCAAGTAAAGCAAGAGTTTCTCGATGATCCTTCTTATAGAGGGCATAACGCCGGAAGAAATTTGTGTTTCGAGTTAAAATGTGTCTCTTGGACACAGAACACCTTGGACTAGTAGGAACATAACAGCTCATTCAAGTCGTGTAGGGTGCAAGTGAAGCCCCAGTTATTTCAAAACAATATTTCTGACGACATATCAGCAAAGACAGAGGTGTTCTGTGTGTCACAGTACTCGAAGTTGTTGCTCAAGGGTCCTCCGAAGAACCCTTGACTTTCTGCTTTCCTTTTTTATTGCAGGTCGCAGAGTTGCACCGCTGTTTCGGCGCCAAAGGCACCGGAGTAGTGTCTATTGCCTCCTGGGAGGCACTGGATGCCCGCGTATGCAGGCTGATCGTTCGAGTTTCAGACCACGCTTTGTGAGACGAGGCATTGTGACCCGACGACTATGGAGTCACCGAGTTCTGTTGTGTTGGTGGAGCAGGTTGAACTACTGCTGTCTTGGGGCGGTTGCCACACCCAATGACACGCTCAACGCAGGCCGGGCTGGCGCCATAGGCTGGTGCAACGGTGCCCCCTGACGCGCCGAATCCACATAAGTGGTGCCATAGAATGGTGCAACTCGTTTCCTGGCTTCCTCAAAAGATGTGTTGTCTCTCACCTTCAACGAAATCATTTCTTTTCCTTTTTCTATGATTCACATGTTTGCGAGTGTGCTGGTTGGTTACCGCCGCAATTAACACAGAAGGCTGCGGCCTCGCAGCGTTCAAAAACATGGTCCGTTGAGGCACATCTGGCTCAAGTGGACTGACCTTTCCAAGTATGGGAGCTGTGGCCGTACCTCTGGCACAAAGCATCTACGTGGGCTTGGTACGTAGGGTCGAAATCTTAGTTTCGTGTAACCTGTCTCAATGGTTTCAGGCAGTTCACTTGATTCAAAGGTTGGTTCTATGTGCTTTGTTGGCTTTTCTGAATTGTCCCTTTTTATTTTGATTCGCTGTACGTTGACAACATTTTGCTGTTTCCGTACATCAAGTAGCTCATGTTCAGGGAGGTTCAGGAGATCATCTGAGACGACTCCACGAACGGTGTTCGTGGACCTATGTGGGGTGACTGTGACAGTAATGTTTGCAAATGATGCCAAGTTGAAGAGTTTTTCCTAGTGCTTCTTGTCTTTGAGCTGCAGGAGTAGATCGCCAGTAGCGATCTTAGTCACTTTGTAACCTGGTCCTTTTTTCAGTGAGGCTTGTTTCACCTGAAATGCTGAAATAGTTCTGGATTTTTCGTTTGATTGCTCGCCGTGCACAACTTGGTATTTTATAAAACTTTCAGACATCTTGGAAAAAAATTCAGGGGTGCTTCGGTGCGTATCTTTTTCAGGGTGCGATCAAGTTGGGTGAAGGATGTACTTAACATACTAAGTGCTTTTGTTTCGGCGGCGGTGCCAGCCGTTCACCACCGAGCCCAACAAGGGGACGCGACAGGAAATGTGCGATGACAAGCTGCCTACGTCAGCCGTACACCACAGCTATAGCCAAATATGGTGAGCCAGAACTGGTCAGCCTCACAAGGTT
This sequence comes from Rhipicephalus annulatus, assembly GCA_013436015.1. Taxonomy (NCBI): domain Eukaryota; kingdom Metazoa; phylum Arthropoda; class Arachnida; order Ixodida; family Ixodidae; genus Rhipicephalus; species Rhipicephalus annulatus. The sequence continues at coordinate 33,753 of WOVY01010588.1, read as the reverse complement.
AACCCTAGCCACCAGATAGACAGATAGAAAGTGAGAAATAATGATCCACCTTACAGAATGTGGGACACCACAGGGCTCCGTTCCTTCCCCTACATTATATAATAATGCACTGGCAGGGCTTTCCCGCTTGCTTGACCAGATACCCGATGTCGCCCATGCTATTTATGCGGATGACATCACTATCTGGTCGACATGGGGCGCTGATGGAGCCATTCAAGACCGACTGCGAAAAACAGTGGATACATTCGTTGTGTACGCTAAAAGAGGAGGCTTGCAATGTGCTCCTCAAAAATCAGAGCTCATCGTTATTCGCTTCCGAAGCAGTAGCCCTCCTCCCCCAATTATTGTGCACGTGGATAGCATACCCATACCACAAGTCCCTCGTGCCCTCATCTTGGACCACATGTCCTAGCGAATGGCAAAGCTAACTACACTATTGGCCTTCTATCTCGACAAGTTGACCAAATACTGTCCATGATCCGGCGGGTTTCATATCGGTGCTCAGGGATCAAATAGGAAGACCTACTGCACTTGGCGAAGGCCTGCGTGATCAGCCGGCTGACATATCACATGCCCTTCCAGCTGTTGAACGAATCGCAACAACTACGCATAGACGCCATGATCCGCAAAGCGAAGAAGCTGGCCCACGGCATTCTGAACTACATTTCCACACGCCTTCTAGAGTTGGGGACTCACAACACACGAAGCGAGCTGCTCGAGGCAGATTGGCTCAGTCAGCGCCAACGCCTCCTGCTCACTCCTACTGGCCACAATCTCCTCTCTCGCGTCGGATATCCCGTCCCACCACTTGAGATTGAAACCCACCCCCCGCCCTTATCGCCTGCAATACGTAAAATACTAACTGTTCATCCTTTACCACGTAACATGCACCCCCAGCATGACAAGGATCGGCGCAAATACCGCGTGCGATACCTCAGCCGTATGCTCGAAGAATTTCCGGAATCGCATACTCTATAGACGGACACAGCCCGTACTTGAGAAGGTTACACCTCAGTATTGTTAGATGGCACCGATTCCCTGAAGGACTTGACTGCAATGCGTCGGACACATGCCGCTCACGGCGAAATTCTTGGAGTCGCTCTAGCGATAAGATACGCTATCTGTGTTCACCAAGAAGTCTACATATTGACAGACTCACAACAGGCATGTTGGGCCTTCATATCAGGACATGGAATCCGAAAAGTGGCCCACCAAATTTTCAATCAAATTCTACTATCTGAGTCAAACAGTACTTTTCGCATCCACTTACTCTGGATTCCTGGTCATGCCTCTCTGCCGGGCAATGACCGCGCACACGCTGTTGCCCACGAAATTTCCCCCCGGGCGGCCCGGCAAGGTGAGGCGACCATTTGAGAGTGGGGGGATCCTCTTCTCACTTACAAAGACATTCTTCGTCACTACTGGAAGGTCCGTCGCACTAAGAGCACCCTATTACCATCTTTCTCGCGAGAGGAGGCAGTATTGCTACGCCAGTTACAGAATAAAACATTTCCCAATCTGGTATCTTTTCATAAATTATACCCGCAGTACTATGCAGACCATTGCTCCGGCAGTGGAAACTCGCCCACGACCTTCCATGTCTTGATCGGGTGCACTGCGACAATCTGTTCTCCCTTACCTGCTTTCCTTCAATCTTTACGTAACGAGGAGCTGTGGGATGATGCTATTTGCGATAAACTTCCCTAGGTACTCCGAGCTCTGATACAGCGGGTCCGGCTCGTCGCTGGGGTCGTTCTAGAAACCCTGGACTAGGGGTTCCTCCCTCGCCCTCCTTCTCCATGCTTTTGTGAATAAAGACGTTTCTCTCTCTCCTCACCTAAAATATTGCGTATGGGCTATAGCGGACACAGAACGCGTGTGGCGTGTCCTTCTAGTGCAGTTGGGCCTTATTAACAATTAAAATTTGTTACTTTATTCACATATACTGTCATTCATTGCAGGTGTGAGTACATACATATACAAAATACAAGAAGAATAGTTTCCATATTGAAAAACAAAACTATCACAAGAAGTACTTTGGTTTCGGCTATTTGGTTCATAGTGCTCACATAGAAAGAGCAGCGCAAGAACTCGGAAAAAAGGACAGTAGAGACAGAATGCTGACTAACAACTGAAATGTTATTGCCATGCCGTGTGCATATATATGTGTCTAAAAAGGAATTGAGAGGAGGTTTAGAAGCAAGAAAAGAAAGCTGGTTATAACCAGCGATAAAAACTGCAAACGATAAAATCTTCGAAGGAACTCGCGCAAGCGTGATGAATGAAATGCATCAGATCATGAAAAAAAATGACACGGAAAATCAAAGAAAGCCTCTAAGATAACGAATTCCAGCGTCAGACAAGAATATGGCAGGCCTGCTTACGCACTTGTCTCCTGCTTCATGAATGAAGAAAGCCTCAACAATCTCGCGCTCTATCTTATCCTTCCCTATTTTTAAAAAACCGAGTACTACGAAAGTCAGGAGAGCAACCACAATGCCTGCAATGGTCAGCCAGAAAACCACTGGTCGTATTGCGTACAATATAGTCACACATTAGGTGTTTTAATGAAAGGGCGAATTCGTATGACTATATATACGCAATACGACAAGTGGTTTTCTGGCTGACCATTGCAGGCATTGTGGTTGCTCTCCTGACTTTCGTAGTACGGTTTTTTAAATTGGGGAGGGATAAGATAGAGCGCGAGATTGTTGAGGCTTTCTTCATTCATGAAGCAGGTGACAAGTGCGAAAGCAGGTCTTTCATATTCTTGTCTCACGCTGAAATTAGTTACCTTAGAGGCTTTCTTCGATTTCCTGTGTCATTTGCGTTTTCATGACCACGTTTGCGCGAGTTCCTTTGAAAATTTTATCGTTTGCAGTTTTTATCGCTGATTAAAAGCAGTCTTGTTTTTTTGCTTCTAAACCTCCCCTCAATCACTTTTTAGGCACATGTAGAGGCAGAGGTGATGGCAATAAAATTTCAGTTGTTAGTCAGCGCTCTGTCTCTATTGTCCTTCTCTTTCCCGAGTTTTCGCGCTGCCCTTTCTATGTGAGCACTATCACAAGGACGTAAGCAGCAGTCAACAGCGAACGAAGTTTGACAGTTCTATGAGTGCCCGATTAGACAGCTGGTGCAAAAAGTCCCGGAGACCATTCAAAATGTCAAGGGTATGAGGGAAAGAAGAAAACTTTAAACAATGAATGAATGATTTCAATGTAACAATAATATTGTAGTAGATTTTTTGGGCAGGGCGAGAAAATCCTTAGTAAAAAATATGTGCAAATATTTCCCCATGAACAGTTTTATGCCGCATGACAAGGGGTCACAAGTAGGTGTTTGTGCCAACTGTCATAGCTGTAGATTGTTATCATGTCGTGCTTATAGAAACTGACCATCGTAAAAATGAGGGGACTCTATAAAAATTCGCTTTTCGTAGTTGAACGCTACAGCGACATCCTGTTCTTAGTGCGCACTTCGAACACTTATTGTATGGAACCTTTTCGAATTTGCTATGCACCCACTAGATGGCCTTGAGGGAATAGGCGAAGTAGCGTGTGTGCCTTTAGTAGTGGTGTACCGGCCTCGAACCATGAAGTGCTTATGATAATCACATATTCTGATGCCTGTTAGCAATAAACGCTTGTACCACACAATATTACTGCAATATATAATGTTGCACTGTGAAGCATTTTTACAGAACATGTGTGTTAGTGAACCACGAAAGCTACTTTCACTGAATTTCCAAGCAGGGGAAGTTCTTTTTCCTAATTTTACAAGCAGAGGTGTGGCTGTGTGGTAGAACATGCGCTTGCCACGCAATCAATCTGAGTTCGATCACCATTTGAAACGTAACCACCCTAGCTCGGTCCTCAGTCTGTTCCGAGTTTTTTTCATCATTTATTTATTTTATTTGCATAGTTCTCAATTTTTTATTAAGCATAAGGTGATGATTTTTCGCTCACACTCAATGACAGTGACACCGACACCAGAATATCTGCAAAACGAGTTCTTTAACGCTATCGCGTCTAAATGAACCCATGAATTTTATGGCTTTCTTCTGAAAATACTCGAACATAGTTATTTCTTTAGCACGAGAACCACATGACATACGTGCACTGAAGTAGGGTCCTTTTAGGTGATCTGTAACCAAGCAGTTTACATTATTTTGTTGGTGCTGAGAGGTTCCATTAGGATAAACCAGCTTTGCTTGCGACTTCTGGTTATGTGCGTACTGCCATTGCAGATCACGGGAGTAAGCACCACCAAGATATTTGAAAGTACCTACTCTTGCGATCTTGTGGCAATCATAAACAAATGTCAACTTTAAGGGTTTTCATTTGTTCGGCCAGGTCACTCAAACTGTTTTGTTGAAATTCAGCGACAGCAGCCCTGTTTTATTCACAAGAAAGCAATGACCGCTTTTGCCTCTCTCATCGCTGCAATAATTAATCCTCCAGCGCTGGACAGGATGTTAACGCTAAGGTCGATTGAACGGGCAAAAGTTTTTGGCAGTAAAGCACGTCCTCGATGAACAGGCGCAGCTGCTTGTTTTGAAAGAAAACAGGCTGGCGCTTGTTTTTCTTAACACACCTTATAGAAACGCTTGTTCCTTTTCAACTTGTAATTTATGTCTTCTCATAACATAAAGGAATACTGATGGCGTTTATAGTTTACCATCGAATAGCGCAGCAGCCCTTCACGAAGCAGTCATAAAGCAGCACTCGTTCTTAAACAAGAATAAAGTATTGAGTATTGAGAACTAAGGCCGTGCTGTTTAATGTATAAAAATCTATGAACCCCTTCCGCCAAATGTTGAGAGGTCTTCATGAGTTTAGGTTTCATTGCGCGTTTGCTTGTTTATTCGTCTGTCCAGGTGCCGGTAAAATGTATGTGCAGTTGTTATTCAACAATGAAGCTCTAGAGACTGCGCTCTTCAGCATTGTATACTGTAATTTATGTTGATTTAAACGCACGGGCTGTCCACGCAAAAAGGCTGTAGTCACATGCTGTTATTAGCTCATAAATAGCTTTTGAGACCCCAAGCGATGTAGAACTCTACCAGACATCCTTTCTGTCATACTGGAGTTTGATTATGACATCCTTATTTATTACGTGCCTGAAAAAACTCGATGGTGTCGCTCGACTTTCTGCAATCACGTTTAAGCATAAAAGCTAGACATATGGCACATATTGACTTTTAGTTACCTGAACAATTTTCATTGCTGTGTTGTAACGTCCGTAATCCGCCATGTGATTGTAATAAACCACCTGGGGTTTAATAACATTAATCCAAATATAAGCTAGTGGGCCTCAAGCATTTTTACCTACATCGAGAATTCAGCCGCCAAGGCCATAGTTCAATCCCGTGACTTGCGGTTCAGCAGCGGTGTGTTTTAGCCGCTACAACAATGTGGCGGGTGTATACTTAACGAGTTGGCATGCATATTGTGTTAGCCGTTTTTCATAAATGCAAACTTCTCAGTTATGAACAGATCGGCGGGAGAAAGAACGCGCATAATTGTTGTTTTATGTGTGTAATAATAAGCCCGAAGAGAATACCGGTGCACCTAAGTTCTACTCGAAAATTGGTAAAAAATTTACGCTAATTTATTTGTCAAATGAACCAGTATACCACAAAACTAAAAATTATCTTCAGTGTATTATGTTTATTGTGCACTTACTGTGAGAGTTTGTACAATGGATGTCTGACAGCAATAGCACTGTTTGAAACGGATTCACTCAAGTTGACGCCTATTGGAACATCATCAAGATGACGATTAGCGGACGTGTGATCACGGTAAAAAAATTGTGGTGGCAGAAGACCTCAGCATATACTTGAGCACAGCGTCTTGTCGATCCCGCAGAAGGTGACGTCGTCAAGCACATATTCAACACTGGCACCTAATATGCGTGTCTTCCAAACGGCGCTAATTAAGGAGAGAAAAATCATGGTGCACACCCCCGAGTAAAGTGTTGCCTACGCCTGTGCCATGCCCAAAGTCGGAGGGTAGTGCCCTAGCCTCTCAAAGTATTAACTACGGAGTTTCACTGTAAACAGAAAATAAAATTGGTCTTTTGGTCTTTCTTTATTCAAATAGTCGCCGCCTTTAGTGCGTGCAGTCTCCTGCCACCACACGGAAAAAACTTACCGTCCAAGCACTCTATAAAAAAAGTTTGACAGAGAAAGATGAAACATGCTGTCCCTGTGTTTAGCAGTGGGATCGACCCGACGCTGCACTGATGTCTTTCACAATTATTGGTTACATAATCTTGCTTTTTAAGACGTTAAACACAGCTTCGGTCTACCACAGTGTTTATTTCACATGCGACACGTTGCGCCTCGCATAACCATGATCACCGAGACGTGTAACGAGTGGTAAATGCGCTTCACAATGCGTTAATCACAGTGATTGCTTTCGAACCGCAGGCGGTCAGAGACGACGTGACAGCGGAAGCCAAAGTGCCGCTTGAGAAGCTCTCACCGAGAGCATGTGCTCGCCCCGGTCAACGCACTCCCGCAATGATCACGTTGACGCTGTTGAGCCCACTACGCGCGGCGTTGTTGCAAGCGTTTGACATCTCGGGCTAATTCGGTGGCGTGGTTAAAGTATCCACCGGCCATTGGCACTTGCACTTCCACTCGCGATTTAACGCCGCTTGGAAGAGGTTGCCGGATCATCGGTACGCAGTTGCTACCAGCACTCCGCCTTTCGGTATTGTTTTACGTTATTCGGATCAGTTTAAGTACGTACAATTTAAGTCTTTAAATCACCTGTTTCCGGTGCAACGCCTGGTGTGCCTCAAAACTCCATACCAGGGCCACTACTTCTAATTTATGCAGATGATTTACGCCATAAGATTACCGTTAAAATTCGCAGGTACGCTGACGACTGCGTCCTGTACCATACGATTGAATCCTCCAAGGATCTCATCATTCTTCATGAGTCCTTCGTTTCAATACAGTCATGGTGTGAAACACGGATCGTGCAAATTAAATTCCGTAAAATTTTCCCCATGTTTTTACTAAACTCTATTTGTTCTCCTGTTTTGCTTATTTGTTTTGTGGGTCACCTCTGAAAATGCGTTTGAAGACAAGTATATAGGCCTTGTATTCACTAAGGATCTGTCTTCATTTCATCCCATTGAAGTAGTTTGTAACCGTGCCCTTAGAATACTGGGTACCTACAACGCACTCTAAATTTGGCCCCAACTAACACAAGCACATTGAAGTAATGTGTAACCGTGCGTTTAGAATACTGGGATATCTACAACGTACTCTAAAATTGGCCCCAACTTACACAAGCACATTGAAGCAATGTGTAACCGTGCCCTTAGAATACTTGGATATCTACAACGTACTCAACAATTGGCCCAACTAGCACAAGCACATTGAAGCATTGTGTAACCATGCCTTTAGAATATTGTCGTACCCACATTGCACTCTACGTTTGGCCCCAACTAACGCAAAGCTTGGCAACGTTTAATGCTAGAGCCTTATCTAGTGAGGCAAGTCTAGCTGTACTATTCGAAGAGCTAGAGGGTGTTAAATGGCGTATAATATGGCTCAGTGAGGTTAGGAGAACAGATGAGGCCTATATGGTGCTACAGAACGGGCACGTCCGTTGCTATCAGGACTTAGCTGACGGAAGACAACTGGGAGTGGGGTTCATAATTCACAGAAACATAGCTGGCAACATAGAGGAATACTATAGAAATAATAAAATGGTGGTAGTTCTCGTAAATAATTTCACTAAGAGATACAAGATTAAGGTGATACAGGCTTACACGCCTACATCCAGCCATGATGCATCTGTTAAAATCTTCTATGAAGACGTGGAATTGGCATTGAGTAAGGTAAAAAAAATTGCTATACTGATGGGAGACTTTATTGCAAAGGTAGGAAAAAGTCAGGCAAGAGACCAGGCAGTGGGAGATTATGGCATCGGTACTAAAAATGCCAGAAGAGAGGTACTAGTAGAATTTGCAGAACGCAATAATTTTCCGATTTTGAATACCTTCTATCGAAAACGAGGTAACCGTAAGTGGACATGAAGGAGCCCTAATAGTGAAAATAACAACAAAATATACTTTTTAATGAGTGCACACCCAGACATCGTGCAGGACATGGAAGTGGTTGGCAGGGTACGATGCAGTGACCATAGAATGGTACGGTCTGGAATTTGCCTAGACTTGAAGAAGGAACGAAAGAAACTGATACGCAGGAAGCCAGTCATTGAACGAGCACTGAAAGAAAAGTACAGGAATTCAGAGTCTCGCTTCAGAACAGGTACTCGGCTCTTATAGAGGAAACCAACCTTAGCGTAGATACAATGAATGATAATTTGACGAGTATCATTACGGAGTGTGCAGTGGAAGTTGGAAGCAGAGTAGTTATACAGGACACTGACAAGCTTTCCCAGAAAACAAAGAATCTCATTAAGAAGCGTCCAAGCATGAAAGCATCAAGTACAAAAGACAAAATAGACCTGTCAGAACTTTCGAAGTTCAATAATAGGCGTAAAGCATCCGATGTAAGAAGGTATAACATGGGGAGAATTGAACACCCTCAGAAAAATGGGGGAAGCGTCAAAGCAGTGAAGAGGAAAATTGGGATAGGCAAAAGTCGGATGTATGCAATAAGGGACAAAGAAGGCAAAATAACTACCAATATGAATAAGATAGTTGAAATAGCGGAGCAGTTTTACAGAGATCTGTACAGTAGCCGAAAAAACCATGAATTTAGTACTATAAGATCTAGCAGTAACCCAGATGACACCCCACCAGTAATGACTGAAGAAGTCAGACAAGCCTTGGAGAGCATGCAAAGAGGCAAAGCTGCTGTTCAGGATCAGGTAACATCAGATCTGCTGAAAGATAAAGGACAGATTGTGTTAGAAATATTTGCCGCCCTGTTTACGAGGTATCTCCTGACAGTCTTGGAAAAATGCTGACATCATCCTAATGCATAAGGAAGGGGATGACAAGGACTTAAAGAATCACAGGCCGATCAGCTTGCTTGCCGTAGTATACAAGCTATTTACAAATGTAATTGCTAACAGAGTTTAGAAAACATTAGAATTCAATCAGCCAAAGGATCAAATATGATTTCGAACAGGCTACTCAACAATCGACCACATTCCTACTATCAATCAGGTAATAGAGAAATGCTCAGAGTATAACCAACCACTATACATAGCCTTCATAGATTACGAGAAGGCGTTTGATTCAGTAGAAATATCAGCCGTCATGCAGACACTGCGGGATCAGGGCGTCGATGAAGCATATATAAAAATCCTGGAAGAAATTTACAGGGGATAAACTGCTACCATATTGCTTCATACAGAAAGCAACAGTATAGCCATCAAAAATACAAAGGGAAACGTCACTGTAAGGAAAGGGAAAAAATCTCCTCAATGCTATTTCCCGCGTGCTTACAGGAGGTTTTCAGAGGCCTAGAATGGGAACAGTTAGGGATAAGAGTTAATGCAGAGTACTTTATTAGACTCCGCTTCGCCGATCACATGGCAATGATGAGTAACTCAGGGGACGAATTGCAACTCAAGATTACGAAGTTTGACAAGGAGAGCAGAAATGTGGGTCTTCAAATTAATCTGCAGAGAACGAAAGAAATGCACAAAAACCTCGGAAGAGAGCACTGCTTAGAGTTAGGTAGTATTGCACTGGAAGTAGTAAAAGAATATGTCTACTTTGGGCAGGTAATAACCACGGAGCCGAACCAAATGTTGAAGTAAATAGAAGAATAAGGATGGCGTGGTGTACATTTGGCAAGCACTCTCAAATTATGACACGTAGATTGCTACTATCCCTCAGGAGGAAGGTATTTAACAGCTGTAACTTGCCGGTACTTAGCTAGGGAGCAGAAACATGAAGACTTACAAAGAGGGTTCAGCTTAAATTGAGAAAGACGCAGCAAGTAGTGGAAAAAATGGTAAGTGTAACGTTAAGAGACAAGAAGAGAGCAAAATGGATTAGGCAACAAACGGGGGTTAAATATACAATAGTTAAAATCAATAACAGCAAAGAGACTTAGACCAGGCATGTAGCGCGAAGACAGTACCACCGCTGGTAATTAAGGGTAACTAACTTGATTCCCAGAGAAGGCAAGAGAGTTAGGGGGAGACAGAATGTCAGGTGGGCAGATGAGATTACGAAGTTTGCGGGTATAAAGTGGCGGCAGCTAGCACAGGGCCGACTTCACTGGCGGAACATGGGAGAGGCCTTTGTCCAGCAGTGGGTGAAGTCAGGCTGATGATGATGATGATGATGATGATGAACACAAGGCTTCAGGCTTATCAAACCATAGTTTTCCCAATACTCGGTTATGGCTCTGTCATACAGAATCTTCGCAAAATATCTGACATAAGAAAGTTAAATCTGTCCAAAAGGAAGCAGTAGACTTCATATTACCACACGCGTTGGTTATTTACACCTATGTTTCATTTGGTTTTCGGCAATAAACCTTCCGGTAATAGCGCAAACTGCGCCTAATTTTTTAGAAGATTGACAATTATAGAAGATACCTTTTTAAAGATTAGGCCTACTTCGCGGACATTCTGCACATGGTGTAGGCAATGGCAGATGCGCAATAACTGAGAAAACACTAGTTGTATCATTCACTAACAGACACTCTGCGTTGCCGCATGTGTACACTTCCGAGAACATATTCTTTCCTTGGGCACAAGCGTACAAATACCTAGGGGTTATTTTATCGCACAATTTACAATGGTCGCACCACATTGATTACATCACATACAAAGCACTGAAAAAAAATGGGTTACCTGCGCCGTACGTCATTAAATATCTGAAATGCCTAACTCTAAATGTCTTAAGTTACTCCTGCATAAAACCCTTATACGACCAATACTAGAGTATGCTTCGTGTGTATGGAACACGCATAAAACATGTGATGTCTACAAAGTTGAATCTGTACAAAGGAAGGTAGTTCGCTTCATTTGCCAACGCTACGATCGGAACTTTTCACCTTCATTAGCAATGAATTCCTTGAAACTCTCTCACCTATCTACCCTACAGGATACCAATTTCTTGAAGCTATTGCATTGATTTCTCCATTAATTTTCTCGATAATCTTAAGTTGATTACATCTCATATTCTAATACTCTTTTTTTAGTGGGCGTTACTACAGCATCAACTGAAGCATCTCTTTACGCACACGAACATTGAAAAACAGTTATTTTTTATATTTATTGAAAGGTGCAACGAATTATTCGGTGGGATTCGTGAATTATGATTGTCAGATTTTGCAGACGCACTGTTATAAGTAATCATTGTTTTTTTTGCAACGATTGTTCAAATCTTGTAATAAGTGTGCTTTGTTCATGTAAATGACCCCACTCCTGCTATAGCCCTGTATATGTCTGCTTTATTTGAACATAAGATATAAAAAAATACAGATCATTGAGGAACATACACACGCAACAAGTGTAAATTCGTAATCAGTGCCAGTGGCTTGCTGTCTCTGAATCACTTTTTACGTAGCCTCAAGTTCGACCCCAATAAAAAGTTTGAAATTTGACCTACAGTCTCCTTTATTCGTCCATGTCACGACCCCGTGACATCTGGTGAAGGTGCTCCTTCGTTCATGCAACGGACACCCCGGCCAGGCCGTGAACCCAACCCACGCCACGGAGAAAACACCGACACCAGCCACGTGTAGCAAACGAACGACTGGCATCAAAGCCTACCCCTGGAGTATTGGCCTCTACAAGACGTCTCTCATAATCATATGGTGGTTTTGGGACCCCACATATCAATCAATGGGTCTTTACAAGACAAGCCGCGGGAGACCAAGGCCAAGACCTTGATTGCGGCAACAATGGCAATCGCTGCGCCAGAGGAGCCACCAGGCAGCCACCAACTTACAATGGATCATCGTTTGAAGGCCCGGAGACCTGGCTGGAGACCTACGACCATGTGGCCACCCTCAACCACTGGGAAACATAAGAGAAGCATTATTGCGTGTTTCTCTTACAATATAGACGCCGCAAGGACCTGGCTCAAAAATCGAGAGTCTGCGATTCAAACCTCGGATCTCTTCCACAGTGCATTCCTGCAAACGTTCAGGGGCATCGCTCACAAATAGGCCTCTACGTTCCCGGTTGAAGCTTTCATTGACTGATTGATATGTGGGGCTTAACGTCCCAAAATCACCATATGAGAATGAGAGACACCGTAGTGGAGGGCTCCAGAAATTTCGACGACCTGTTGTTTTTTCAGGTGCATCCAAATTTGAGCACTTGGGCCTACTGCATTTCCACCTCCGTTGGAAATGCAGCCGCCGCAGCCGAGATTGTATCCGCGACCTGGCGGGTCAGCAGTTGAGTACTGTAGCCATGCACTAGACCATCGCGGCGGGGCACCCGGGAGCAGCTACCAAATGAAAATGTCCCCATTTTCACGGAAAGAAAAATGACACGTTCTTACCGCCACGCCAACCCCTTCATAGCTAAGGACAATAAGCTTCGGTTCCTCATGCGAGGTATCAAGCGAAAGGTGTTTGCGGGATTCCTTTGCAACCTTACAGTCTCGAAGAATTCCTGAAGGATGCCGCAACACTAGAAAAAGCACTTGAAATGAGAACGAGACGCTACAATTATCGTTCTGCGACGACTGAGCCCCCACAGGGGCGTCTGCACAAGGAGGCGTTTGGTGTGTAAAGTCACTACCTCTCCCGCGCCAAGCCGTGCGTGGCTGAGCCGTGTCCGGGGAAAAGGGGTTCCGGGGGGGGGGTAGTCCACACCGGGTGATCCGATCTTAAGGCCCCCGGCAGAGGCAACACAGTTCTTTGGCTCGGCTTCACGTAGAGAGCACCCCCGGGCTGACCCACCCAGGGGAAGTGGCAGTCGCCTTTTTCTATATTTCTCCTCTACAACTTCGCCTTTATCTCTCACTTTTAGTGTGTCCTGTCTACTTCTCTATTCTATTTACTTCCAATTTTCCTGGCGGCAAGAAATAACGCTGTGCAAATAGCCTACCTTGCTTAGGCGCATTGGGTTATGGCAGTGTTGTACGTCTAACGTCTGCAAGCTTTCAGCATCCGCAAACTTGCAGCATCCCCTTGTTGGGCTCCGTCGTGGGTGAGTGCCAACGCTGTTGAATAAAAATAAAACCGGCATACATACAGCGTTCCCCCACTTACGATCGTACCGGCTGAAAGCGGGTACGCACCGATGACATAATTTTTTTAACCAGCCAATTAAAACATTCACTCACGAGAGATAAGGGCGGAGTTGTAGGAGAGAAATATAGAAAAAGGTGACTGCCACTTCACCTGGGTGGGTCAGTCCAGGGCCGCCGTCTACTTGAAGCCGGGGCCAAAGAACTGTGTTGCCTCTTCCGGGGGCCTTAAGGTCGGATCACCCGGCGTCGAATCCCCCCAGGAACCCCTTTTCTTGGACACGGCTCAGCCACGCACGGCTTGGCGCTGGAGAGGTTGACGCCCACCATTGGCTCGGGCCCGTAGTGACGCTACACACCAAACGCCTGCTTGCGCACACGCCCCTGCGGGGGCTCGGTCATCGCAGAACGATAATTATACTGCCTCGTTCTTCTACATCATTCACTGTGGGAAAGCTCGAAAGCAATCCAGGACTGTATCTCTCTTTGTAGCGTAGGTGTCTTACCGAAACTTTCGGGGCTGGATACAAGGTAACCAAAATGGCTAGCGCCGACCTCCTTCTCGTAATTTGGGACAGAGAACAATTGGAAAAGCTAGACGGCCTCTCAGCTTTTGGTGACGTACCGATCACCGTAACACCATAGAGATCAATGAACATAACTTGTGGAGTGGTATCTGATGCAGACTTACTTGGCCTGACCAAAACTGAACTTTTGAAGGGGTGGAAGAGCCAAAGCGTGAATAATGTACTCAAAATTATTATCAGAAGAGACAATAAGGAAACACTATTGAAACAACTATTACTCGCGTTTGCTTCCAGTAAACTTCTGGAATCTTCAATTAGGGTACACAAAGACCTCTCTCAGGCCATACATACCAAACCCTCGTCCTTGCTTCCAATGCGCAAGGTATGACCATGTCTCTAAAAGCTGTCATGGTCACCAGACTTGTGCACAATGTGGAGTCCTAGGCCACGTGTCTGATGATGATGATGTTTGATGTTTTATGGCACAAGGGCCGATTCACGGCCAAAGAGCGCCAGTTCATCTTACTAAAATATGGACAATGATTGTGATAAGCGGCTGTATAAGGGCCATAAAATTTCTCGCAGTAAGGCGAGTAAAAACATACAAGTAATAAAATCATGACCATGCCGCGAGAGGTGTGTGTGGTGTGAACAGATGACAAAAGTTGGTGATAATAAAAGACGATGGTGGATATGTATGGCATTAGCACAAGTGCCTCACTCGTTCAAACCCTTGCGTCCAAGGGCCGTGAGGCATGTGCTTTCTTGTGTAGACACCGCAGCAAAAACCTCTCTGGAGAGGTCATGCTACGGTATGCCCGGGTATATGACATGAAAGCTATGAATTTCTTTTAAAAACGCTAACAATGATTTATGACTAAAAAGCGGTTCCCTACCGACAAACATTGCAGGGTGTAAAGGTATATTGCCACCTAAAGTTGTGAGCCGGCAAGCCCTAGCGAGCCGAAAAGGGCAAGGAGAACGAAGAAGAAGTGTGGTTAGCTCGTTTCGAAGATACACGCTCGTTTCTTTCTGCCCCGCTATTCCTGTTCCTTCTCTACGGCTCTTGGTACGTGACAAACTGGTGGAAGTGCTGGGTGATCTATGCACCGTACCCCTCCACATACCAGGAACACAAGCGTCGTACCGGTGGTCACTCCTGTGCACCGCGCCAGCAGAAGGATCCGAGGCCAATCCCCTGAGTTTGGACTGCTCGCAAACAACATGGCAGCTCCGACCAGCCATGCCGACACCAACCCAACCGGTACGAACGGCACAACGCCGCTCCATTGCACCTTACTCACACCGCGAACGCCAAATCCTTTTCATGGCACTGCACTTGAGGATGTGGAAGATTGGCTTGTCCATTACGAGTTCGTTGCCGTGCACAACCAGTGGGACAACGCAGACAAACTGCGGCACGTCTATTTCAGTCTTTTGGACGGCGCACGTGTCTGGTACGAGAACCGGGCAGGTATTCTTACATCATGGGAAGACTTCAAACGCCGACTTCTTGCGACATATGCAAGCCCTGACCGTCGGGAGAGAGCTGAGCGCGATCTGCAGTCCCGCATACAACTACCAAATGAAGGGGTTGCGATGTATGTCGAGGAAATGACGCGCCTCTTCCACCGAGCTGACCCCGGCATGCCAGAAGAAAAGAAGGTACGGTACCTCATGCGCGGGGTCAAAGAGCAACTTTTCGGTGGGCTTGTACGCAGTCCACCCAAGACTGTGTCAGAATTTCTCACGGAAGCTGTCACCATCGAAAGCACCCTTAGGCACCGGGCCCCGTCATACGAGCGGCACGTCAATGCTTCAACTACGGACTACTTTGGAGCTTTCGGTGGCCAAATAGATTTTTTCCGAGAGCTCATACGTTCAGTCATCCGCGAAGAACTCCAGAAGCTGTCAGTGCCCTCGCAGCCCCCTACCTCTTCGTTCTCCAGCGTTGTCCGAGATGAAGTCCAGCATGCTTTAAGAGAACCATCTTGCATGCGGGATTATCAACCACCCGGTGACTTCCCCCGCATGTCGTATGCTCAAGCTTTGCAGCAACCTGTAACACCCGCAATCCCGCATCCCACTGTGGCCCCAGCCATGCTGCAGACGGTCCAAGCGGCGCCATTATACAGCGTACCTCGCCCGATCCCGCGAAAATCAGATGTCTGGCGTGCGCCTGATCGACGTCCTCTCTGCTTCCACTGTGGCGAAGCTGGGCATCTTTACCGACACTGTTCTTACCGGCAACTTGGACTACGCGGATTTTCGACGAACTCACCACCACCCAGGTTCGGTCAGCGGCCCCCTGATATTGAAGAGTATGTGGCTCAACAGCGCGGAACTTCGTCATCCTTTCACCAGTCACGCTCCCCGTCGCCGCGGCGATTTTCTCCTAATCGCCGCACCTATTCGAGCGTGGCGCAGGGTCGGTCCCCCAGTCCGCGCCGGGAAAACTAACCACAGCGACCTTCGGGGGCGAGGCCGCTCATACTGGACAAGCTCAAGGCCTCCTACCGAGGCTTCCGCAAACTGAAGATTCCCCGACGACGACGACACCAGCTGGTTCCGAAAAGGTTTCATTAGATATTCCAGTGCTCCTCGACGGTCGCAAAGTCACTGCTTTAGTTGACACGGGTGCGGATTTTTCTATAATAAGTGAAAAACAGGCTGCTCTTCTAAAGAAAGTGACGATGCCTTGGAACCTCAAGCCAATTCGTACTGCTGGCGGGCACATCGTCATGCCACTCGGCGTTTGCACAGCACGAATACAGATTCGTGGTTCAACCTTTGTTGTCAGTTTGAGCGTTCTCCGTCAGTGTTCTCGAGACCTGATCATTGGCATGGACTTCCTGAGGGAGCACGGTGCTATCATCGACATTCGACAACGCCTCGTCACGTTCTCAACAAAAAGCGCCACACCAGAGTATAATCCCGACGACGATCGAGTATGTCTGCGGGTAATTGACGATGCTGTGACGATACCACCGCGCTCAAGTGTTATGGTTCAAGTGGCTGGTAACAAATCAGCACACGGTGAAATGGTGGCGGAGAGCAATCGATCCCTGCTCTTTTTCCAAAGTGTCTGCGTAGCACGAAGCCTAGTAGACCTTCAGGATGGCCATTGCGAGGTACTTGTTACGAACTTGAGCTACGAGCGCCGACACCTTTTCCCTGGTACTGTCATCGCCTATGCCTACCCAGTAACTAATGTGACTGAGTGTTTTGCTTCCGAGGCAACCGATAATACCGAAGCACCTCTCCGGGGCGTCGACATAAATCCAGCGCTTTCTGACGAAAACAAACGAAGGCTTAACGACCTGTTGATAGAATTCCACGCCTGTTTTGCACGTTCATCGAGAATCCGCCAAACATCGATTACCAAACACCGTATTATCACCTACGGCGACGCGCACCCTATACGGCAACAGCCTTACCGCGTTTCACCAACCGAACGACGCGCGATTCAAAAGCAAGTGAAGGAAATGCTTCAAGACGGTGTAATACAGCCATCAAGTAGCCCTTGGTCATCGCCAGTGGTCCTTGTAAAGAAGAAGGATGGTACACTTCGCTTTTGTGTCGAATATAGGAAGCTGAATAACGTCACAAAGAAAGACGTGTACCCGTTGCCTCGAGTGGACGATTCTCTTGACAGGCTGAGGCGAGCAAAGTACTTTTCCTCCATCGACCTCAAAAGTGGTTATTGGCAAATTGAAGTCGATGAACGTGACCGCGAAAAAACGGCTTTCGTAACTCCTGACGGCCTGTATGAGTTCCGAGTGCTCCCATTCGGCCTCTGTTCCGCTCCGGCCACATTCCAACGAATGATGGATACCATTCTCGCTGACCTCAAGTGGAAAAGTTGCCTCGTCTATCTAGATGATGTCGTTGTCTTTTCAAAAACGTTTGACGAGCACCTTCATCGCCTTCGGAGTGTTTTTGAAGCCATACGATCCGCTGACCTTACCCTCAAGCCAGAGAAGTGCCATTTCAGCTACAATGAACTGAAGTTCCTCAGTCACGTTGTGAGCGCTGCAGGCGTTCTGCCCGATCCCGAGAAGACTGCCGCTGTGGCCTCTTTTCCAGCTCCGACAGACAAAAAAAGTCTTCGGCAATTTCTAGGGGGGCTCTGCGCCTACTATCGCCGTT
Source organism: Rhipicephalus annulatus (assembly GCA_013436015.1). Lineage (NCBI taxonomy): Eukaryota > Metazoa > Arthropoda > Arachnida > Ixodida > Ixodidae > Rhipicephalus > Rhipicephalus annulatus. The sequence goes on along the minus strand of WOVY01010588.1, from coordinate 15,919 downwards.
TTATTGAAAACTTCTCTAAGGTTGCGGAGCCTCTCATCAGACTTACGCGTGACGACACCCCATTTCAGTGGACTGACGAACAAGCGACTGCCTTTGCGGAACTGCAACATCGATTGTGTTCCCCTCCTTTACTCGGTCATTTCGATGAGGACGCTGACACAGAGGTGCGCACTGACGCAAGCAACATTGGTCTCGGAGCTATCCTGCTGCAAACACAAGATGGGATTGAACGTGTGATTGCCTACGCGAGCCGCACTCTATCACGTGCCGAAACGAACTATTCAACGTCAGAGAAGGAATGTCTCGCCGTAATATGGGCGATTACAAAGTTCAGGCCTTATCTATATGGGCGCCCATTCAAAGTTGTGAGTGATCACCACGCTTTATGTTGGTTGGCTAACCTCCGAGACCCCTCTGGGCGATTAGCACGATGGAGTCTGCGACTTCATGAGTTCGATATCCCCATTGTATACAAGTCGGGTAGAAAGCATGAAGACGCCGACACGCTATCACGAGCACCTCTGGAGTCCGACCATACAGCTGTAGAAGACGACAGCACCTTCCTGGGGACTCTCAGTGGGGCGGACCTCCTCAGTAAGCAACGAGCGGACCCCGAGTTAAGACCCATCATCGATCATTTAGAAGGCAGCACCGCGTCTGTTCCTCGTCCCCTTTCCCGTACGTTGCCGTCATTTTGCTTACGACACGACATATTATACAAGAACAACACTGGTGTTGGCAGCAGATCTTATCTTCTAGTCGTCCCTCATGACCTTCGTGATGACATCCTATTAGCCTGCCACGATGAGCCGACATCCGGCCACCTGGGATACTCACGGACACTCGACCGGGTTCGAAAGCTATATTTCTGGCCAAAACTCGCAGCTTGTGTCAAACGCTACGTGAAAGGATGCCGCGAATGTCAGCGTCGCAAGTCACCACCTGTGAAGCCTGCAGGCCTCTTACAACCCATCGATCCACCGCGTACGCCGTTTGACCAAGTTGGGATGGACCTTCTTGGACCGTTCCCTATGTCTCACTCCGGAAACAAGTGGATCATCGTCGCAACTGATTACTTGGCGCGTTATGCTGAAACGAAGCCATTGCCACGCGGTACAGCATCTGAAGTCGCCCAGTTTTTCATGCACCACATTGTGCTTTGTCACGGTGCCCCGTCATTCATCATCACTGACCGAGGGACAGCGTTTACGGCAAAACTGTTGGACGACATCTTCAAGCTCAGTTACACGAACCACCGCAAGACAACCGCATACCACCCCCAGAGTAACGGCTTAACAGAAAGGCTGAACAAAACGCTGGCGGACATGACTTCTATGTACGTGGATGTGCAGCATAAAACGTGGGACGAGATCCTGCCATACGTAACGTTTGCGTACAACACCGCAACCCAGGAAACGACAAGGTTCGCACCCTTCCGCCTCGTTTACGGTAGAGACGTGCAAACCATGCTAGACGCTATGATTCCTTGTGACATCGACCAGCACGAGCTACTAACTCCCGATGTCGACGATTACATTCAGCGTGCAGAGGAAGCACGTCAATTAGCTCGCGTGCACATAAGATCGCAGCAATGTGAAGACGCCCGAAGGTACAATATTCACCACCGACAAGTCTCCTACCAACCTGGCGACCAAGTGTGGGTTTGGACTCCTGTTAGACGGCGAGGTCTGAGCGAAAAACTCCTGAGCAAGTACTTCGGACCCTACAAAGTATTACGGCGGTTGAACGAGGTCAATTATGAAGTTATTCCAGACGGAGGCTCGGCAACGACACAGCGCCGCTCACCACGAACAGAGATTGTGCATGTCGTCCGCCTAAAACCTTATATTACGCGGTGATACTCGTCTTATTATGCCCGGGCAGCAAACACTTTCGTTTTTTTTACATTGCCCGTTGGGTCTCGAACGAACTGTGAACTCTGTTAATGGTTTTTTTTTTCTCTTATGACCAACCTCAGACAATTTTTTTTGCACTTGCATATGCCCTGTGCACTATAGCTACCGTTTCTCTTTTTTTTCCCCTTACCGACCCTGCTGTCCCCTTGTGTATGAGCATCGGGTCGATGCTCTAATGGGAGGGGGAATAATGCCACCTAGAGTTTTGAGCCGGCAAGCCCTAGCGAGCCGAAAAGGGCAAGGAGAACGAAGAAGAAGTGTGGTTAGCTCGTTTCGAAGATACACGCTCGTGTCTTTCTGCCCCGCTGTTCCTGTTCCTTCTCTACGGCTCTTGGTACGTGACAATATGTTGTCGGTAGAGTAATGGAAAATGTTGTTTTCTTAGAGTTTCTAAGTGTTTACACTGAATTAACATGTGAAGGACGGTTAAGGATTCACCACATCTATCACATAATGGTGGATCGCCACCAGACAACAGATATGTGTGTGTAGTGTATGTGTGTCCTATCCTGAGTCTCGTTAGTGTTACCTCTGTATGACGCGATTTCGATACGGGCAGCCAATGACCAAGGTGTGGCTTAATAATGTGTAGTTTGTTTTGTGTGTCTGTATTCCACTTGCTCTGCCAGTAGTCCCTGAGGTTTCGTTTGAGAGACGGCTTAAGATCGAGGGCCGGGATTGATATGGTTGTAGGGGCAGTGCTTTTGTGGACGGATGCAGCGAGCTGATCCGCCCTCACGTTGCCTTGAATCTCACGGTGCCCTGGCACCCAACACACTACAACATGTTGTTTGAGTGTGTAGAGTGTGCACAAAATGGAGTAAAGTGAGATGAGGACCGGGTTTTTTTGTTTTTTAAGACTGTGCAGAGCCGTTACCACACTGAGGGAGTCTGTATAAATTACTGCTTTTTGTATGTGTAATTGTTTGATGTGTTTAGCTGCCACAAGTATCGCGTAAGCTTCCGCTGTGAAGATACTTGTGCCTGGATGTAGAGGGTCAGCATCCGAGAAAGATGGGCCGACAACAGCGTAGGACACACAGGAGTTGGACTTGGAGGCATCTGTAAAGAACTCAGGACGTGTGTATTTGTGTTGAAGTTCCAGGAAGTATGTTCGAATATGGGCAATAGGCGCATGTTTTGTAACTTCAAGAAAGGACACATCACAGTCTAGAGTCGGCCATTGCCACGGTGGCAGATATGCTACAGGAGCCATTAAACTGTGTTCAAGTGAGACTCCAGTTTCCTCAGCTAGACTTTTCAGGCGAACTGACCCAGGCAGCACAGAAGGTTGGCCCAATATTGGGGATAGATCGGCATTGCCTGGCCCATGAACGGCCCAGTTTTCACAACGTACCGCCAAGATTGGCTGTGCCAGCCAAATAGAACGGCGACGTTGGACCAGCGTTCACAACGTACCCCCAATATTGGTTCTGCCAGCCGAATAGAACGGCTATGTTGGACCAGCATTAACAACATTCCGCCAATGATGGCTGTGCCAGTCTATTAGATTGGTTATATTGGGCCAGCTTTCAGAGCTTTCCGCCCATATAGGCTGTGCCGGCTGATTAGAACGGACACATCGGGCCAGGTTGTACAAGTAGCAGCCAATATGGGCGGAGCCATCCAATAAGACCGGCATTATTGGCCCGCCGTTTGACCGTTATTGCCGGCGTCAGCTGAAAAGTCAACATCACGATGTCATAATATTAGAATATGAGCCAATTTCTGCGGCTGCTGCTTTTTGGCGCTGTTCTGGCCCCAATTCACGCGCCGATTTTTCAAGTTAGAGAGAGAGTAATATATGTGCCGGGCACAATATTAGAACTATCTTTTCGTCATTAAACCATGCCCCGCCGCGGCGGTCTAGTAGCTAAGGTACTCGGCTGCTGACCCGCAGGTCGCGGGTTTGAATCCCGGCTGCGGCGGCTGCATTTCCGATGGAGGCGGAAATGTTGTAGGCCCGTGTGCTCAGATTTGGGTGCACGTTAAAGAACCCCTAGGTGGTCGAAATTTCCGGAGCCCTCCAGTACGGCGTCTCTCATAATAATATGGTGGTTTTGGGACGTTAAACCCTACATATCAATCAATCAATCATTAAACCATGCACAGCTCGTTGAAATGCATAATCGTTGGTTGAAGCTGTGCAAGGTAGACTTTTTAAGTGAGAAAAAATTACCGATCAAGTTTCTCTGTCAGACGTGACGTCCGATGCGGTGCTATCCGTACGTATGACGAAGCTGCTGCGGATACCGCTGTCTTACGCGTGCATGTAGACGTCGAATATCTGACGCAAATCTTATCGTATCATGTGTCGGGCTAGCTATCTACGCGACCTATTCGAATCTGTTTTGCGTTCACAGCACAGTACGGTTAACGGCACTTGCTGCTGCTTGACGTGTGGGAAGAGCGGGGGTCGTCAGTTGCGTTATGGTGACTGAATCATACAACATATGCAGTTGCCGTGATCTAACACACAGACGCGCGTGCGCACGCACGCACGCGCTATATTCATGCAACGACCACACGAATTCCCAACAACATCGCAGCGAACGGTTGGTAAGGTGTTGCGGAGTGTGTGGGCGTCGTAGGGCACTCTGTCGGTGCCCAGCTCGTTGCGAACGCGAATTTCGGCGTGGAACGCATCTTGTTTATGTACTTTTTTTACGTGTGCCCAAAACGGTAGGCTGCGCGATACGAGAAGTACGACACACAAAAAAAGAAGAAACGTGAATGCATAGGGCAAATCGTTAATAACAAAAAAAACACGCACGCTCACGCCACTGCAGTGGCGTGAGCGTGCGTGTTTTTTTGTTATTAACGAAGCACATGTGCTTCCATGAAACATGACAGCCAAGAATGATGAAGTATTCATTTACATACAAATTACTATGAGTTGCTGAAACTCACGCAAAAGACCATAATTTTCTTCCTTGGATATTGATCGAGTGCCTTGGAATTATGCTATGTGAATTTGACACATCAACAGTGCATTATGATTCCCACCATAAGGGGCCACAATCTTGACAAGTAATAGAAGTACTCTTCCCACCTGATGTGCACCTAACGTAAAGAGGCCTTGTTTCTCAAGTTAGCAATATATATATATATATATATATATATATATATATATATATATATATATGGAGCACATCACCACTGGAAAAATATACCAGGTGTAACCAGAAAAAGGCGCACCTGCAGTTTTAAAGTTTAAAAGAAGCAATGACATGCCAACCATCCAAAATAGAATGCCCGAGAAAGGAGCATCAATCAGTATTACAGCAGCTAAAAGCCTGCTAACAGCTGAAGGTAGTCATGCTGCTCTTCCATTCAAGTATAGTGTACACTGAGAAAAGATACTGAAGATACACCATCAGCAAATGACAAAACCAATACAGACAGAGTTTTCTCTTATAATACAAAAAGTCTTTAGCTGAGGAGGCAAATAAGTCATTGGCACACAATAAGTGCACAAAAAAAAAGCTGTCGCACGAGGCTCTCAGTGCTTAGACAACACAGGCAAAAATACAGTAGACTGAAGAAGAGAAAGCCCATAGCAAAAGTTACCATACTCCTGAGTTCTTGCTTTGCGTGCAAATGAAGCTAGCGTGAAGATGAACACTAGATTAAAGCACCACAATCAATATCTGGAAGTCAATGCTTTAGGAATAATACAAAGTACTGAAGAAGCATGCAAAGAGCATTCCTGTGAAGGCAAATATAAAAAAAAGACTTAAAGCTCTGTGGCCCTGAACAAGACAACACCACAACCAATCGAAGAGCCGTTCGGACACACCAGCAGTTCTGGCCAACACTAAAAAGTCACAAAAACATACCTTTAATGCCTTTTTTGCAAGAGAACTTCGAAATAAATGTGCATACACCAATGCCAGAAGTATCGATAGAAGCTATTACTCGTATTCAGCTCTTCATTGAAACACTGACAGAAGATACTTGTACCTGAATGCTTAATTACTTTGGTACAACTCAAGAGCGCCGACGCCAAGTGGCAAAAAATTATAATGGAAGACTACAATGTGATCAAATGCACACGTCAACCACCAACCAAGGTCCTATGCTAGAGTGAATATCGCAAAAAATCTTGAACGCCTAATGTCACTGGCTCATACTCAGCGTTCTCAATCAAAATCTTGACCTCCCACACAGCATATTATTTCAACAACCTGCCACCTCTCACCATGTCATGAAACAAGCTCGAGTATACACAAACCCTCCTCACCGTTATGTAGTTAGATAGCTCCATTAGTGCTTCACTCTCGGAACACATAGACCAGGGCCGTAACTAGACGGGTAGTGAGGAGGTTCTGAGCCCCTGAAGTATTTTCGTGCTCTGACTTTTCATCAACAATAGCATAATCTGGGCAAGTTGGTTCATCGTGGTTGTGTTCTAGTAACAGTGAGAGAAGTTCAGGAAAAGACAAAAAGGACAGGAAAGAGCGCTGACTGCCAACTAAATTTTATTGAAGGTACTACGCCCACTTTTATACAGAGTACAAGAACAGTGCTCATGCACAACGACACATGTGAGACCATGATAATATAATCTTAACTGAGAAAAGAATGCTCTCTCTCCGAATGGATGAGTGAAGGTATACTGATGCACTGATTCATGGCCTTCCTGACAAGAAAAAGCTTTCACAGTCTCTCTTTCATTTCTTGTTCTTGCTTTTTTTCAAAAACAGTGTTTTATGAAACATAGAACTGCACTTACATTCTTTACAGTGTATGGCCATGCGACTAGCATAGCCATTCTTAACATTTTAAGCATGCTGTCTTGCTCAAACATTGGGGCACTGCCCAGTTTGTCTTATGTTTACGTTTCCACTTGTCAATAGTATCTCATACACAACATTATATTGGCATTCAGTATACCTATTCTCGTGACGAATGGTGAAATAATGGCTATTCCTGTTGCTTTTTAGTACACACACTTTTGAAAACTTGCAATGGATGGCAAATAACAAGATAAAATCATATCGGCTCGCTATTTTCTTTATATTGTGAAACACCTTATGTACGTACGGTATAGCATGCAAAGATCTTTGGTCATTCTGTTTTTATTTTGGTCCTGTTTTGTTTAACTTGACTTTCTGCAGGAGGGTTTAGCACACGGGTGTGGTGGTGCTGTTGGGATATCCAGCATTCTTTAGTCTTTTAATCTGGTTTTTAAGGCTTACCTCATCCTTGTGCTCACATGACTTCTGAAGGGTGGCCTCAATGCACGTGGTAGCAATTCCTCTGTGTAAATTGTGTAAATGTGTAATTCTGTGTTATGATGTACTAAAAAAGATGTCCCAAGAATCAGAATAAGTGACAGTAGTCAAAGTTTTTGTCACTGCCTTTATACAAATACCAGTTTATTTGTTGCCTCCTGCAGTATTTTAGGGCCTCTTATATAGATAGGATGTTTTCTCACTTTTATTACATTTTTGTATTGATGATGCCATATGCTCAGGAGGTAGAATGTCGTTATGTTCTTTCTGATAACTTCTAGCTTCTGAGCAAAGATAATGTTTCAGAAAAATGAAAAAAGGCTAGCATAATATTAAGACATGGGAAGAAAGCAGAGTTTATCAAAAAATCAATGCATTCGTTGGGAATGAGAAAAAAAGATGGATGACAGGTCAGTAATGTCAATTAATTTATATTAGGACACATGAAATGTAGCAGAAGGTGGCAGGTGATTAGTTCAAATGAGATCGAGAAATTATCAGCCATAATATGAAATTGGCTCATACAGGACAGGGAACATTGATTGGGCTTCCTCCCTGCAGTGGACATAATATAGGCTTAACGCTAACAATGAGCAAAGCCTGTGAAATAAATGCTCCATGAAATGAGCAGTACTGCACAGATTGCTGTGCTAGACTTCCCATTTTGCATGTTTTTACCAGCTTATCCTGCTCGCTGTGCAGACACAAAGCTTCACCAGAAAAACAATGTTATACTTGGTGAGGATAATGACAGTGAATGCAGTGTTTTATCTACACCTTTCCTTGCTTAAGTCCTCCTCCAAACTATACAATTTTTCTTGGAAATGTTCTGCTTACAGCACACCAACCGATCAAGTGAAACAACTTTATTGGAGTCCTGCAGGACGCGCCCTAGTATGCAATCACCATTCCACTTCACGTTACAACATACTGGTGGTAAAAATATTCTCTGGCAGAGTACAGGAGTGCATGCACTGAGCTAGCTTGTGCAGCGCAGTCTATTCCAGAAAGCTGAACCTATGTTTGGTACAGAATTTTGTAACCACACGATGCTTGTACAGATTAAATGTGGCCACACATAGCAACATCTGAGCTTTTTTTATGAAATGATCTCGCAGTATCTGAAAACATTTGTTTTTTTGTTTACTTCATAGTTCTCAGTGAAATATTTCTCTTGTTCCTCTCATTGAATAATGTCATTTGGTGCGGCTAAGGTGTTCCTAATGCCTCACTATGAGATCAGAAAAACGATTCTCCTTGAAATTGCTTCACAAGCATTTTCTAAGATATTGAATGACACTGCTTGCACATGTACAAACATTTGCTAGTTTTATTGAGGGTTGATGATAAAGGGAATCAGTTGGTGCATCCAAGCCGTACAGAGATTGACTGGCCCTGAAAAGGGCCGTTTTGTTATATATCTTGCAGCTTGTTCCAGGTAGACAGGGCTTCATTCTGTAGAAATGGTAACTCATCACACTGGTTCCCCAGCATGAAGAACATAACTTGATGCTAACACTGACTCAGATGTTCTGAAATGTCATAGAGGGTACATGAAGGCTGGGTACATGAAGGTTGCAGTTATACTAACTGTACAGTCAGCATGCTTGTGTGATATGTGCATAGCTGCATCAAAGTCACGTGTGAGAATTGCGTGAACAGCTGAAAATCTCAATGGCAGCATAGCTTAAGAAGTCTGTCATCCCTTTTTTGCCAGTTTTCAATATCATCCTTCTCTTTTCATGCATCTTCTTTCAATATATCTGGGGTTTTAGTTCCCAAAACCACGATATATTAATGAGAAGCAAATTTTGAACATCTGGAGTTCTTTACCATCTTCACTTGTTTGCAGCGCAACACCAGAAACACAGGACAGGGAAGGAGCAAAAGAGAAAGAAAAGATGGCGCCGACTCCGAAAACGATGGCACTGACATCCTGACACGCACATGTCGTGATGTAAGCTGCCCAAAGAGTGGCCTCCCATGAGAATAGTGAAGAATTGGGAATAAGATCTACCAGTAAGGGCTTTGTGTGCAATTCACAAACAGTGAAAAAGATCCACCAGGGGTGAACCACATGTACATGGTGCACTCCGGTTGAGAGAGAGCAGAGTAGAACAGATGTGCCAGACAGGAGATTATAAATGGTTTTGTCTGGAGCTGGTGCCAGACCGAGCTCTGATTAAGCGTAAGAGAGTATTGAGCGCCAGGCTAATCTGATCCCATTCCTGTGATGGGGTGCAATGTGATGACAGGTGCGAATTCCATTTTCTTTTTTTTCCATGGGTTTAGGGAAATAAATTTTCAGGGATCAGATGGAAATACTCCGACATACATACTAACATGCTTATTCTTGGGCGTGTCATGCCTAGCCACCAGATGGGGAGAAAAAGGAATGTTTCCCAAAATGTGCGATAAAGTGTTTGGTGCTACCCCTTGACGGAAGTATTGATAGGTGCTTTGGAAATCGGTATGCCATTTCTGTAATTGTTAAATATGCAACTGCATGTGCCACTGCTAGGGATAGCGTGACACTCCCAGCCATTTCGGGGTAAGCCGTTTTAATCTACATGAAGATGTTAATGAGCCCGTTCTCCATCACAGCAGTAGCTGTGGCCATTCCTTCAACTAGGCCTACTGCAGCGCCAACTAAACGTCTGCATGAATTTAGCGCTAGTACCGTACATAATAATCAGCATGTGCCTTGGGTTCACTTCGATGGTGTTTTGAATTCATCTTGCGTGACAATGGTTTAAGTTGCACGCGTGCCTTAACCATTACTGCAATAGGAGACCATGATTTATCGTCACGCATGGTGTTGCTTAGCTCGGTCCTCAGTGTTCGAAGCAGGTTCCGCCTTGTGAGTGCCTGAGAGAGGCACAAGAGTTGATTTCTGCTCTGTGTTTCTATAATTCCCTAGCCTGTATTATACAGGAAGCGGATAGTGCTGGTGTGCGTCAGCTGCCTCGGTGCGCTCTCAACCGCCTGCCTGGTAAGACTGATAGCTCATTCTATCAGAGCCTTGTCGTACTCCCTCCTCACACTGCGACATGTCCTCCACTCGGAGGACATGATGACGGAACAAGATGATACGAAGCCCAAAACCGCAATGTTTGCAAGCCACAACCCGAGCAAACAATTCAACGGTGAGGCCAGAAAATCTACCTGACTAGGCCTGGAGCAACAAGCCAGAGGCCAGAGAGCATATTCTTGGCTGGATAGATGGATGGATGTGGCTGTACCCTTTAGATCGGGCGGCGGCTAACGCCACCTAGCCGTAATGCTTAGTGAACTAACCACTAGATTTATTTTCCCCCTTTAAATAGTAAAGTTGGATGGGTACTTTGAAGTGAAGGGTTTAATTTTCAATCGTGTCTTTACTTTAGCCACCAATGAGATAACCCCCTTCTAGTTAAGTCTACCCGCTTAAAGTCTATTTTGCCCTCCCTGTCCCTAAACACCAGTGCTTTGAAAAACTCTGCGCCATCATCTTGAACTATAAGGTGAAGCCCTTTACAGAGCATTGTCAAGTGTTCGGCAGTTTTTTCTTTCTCTTCACACGCACTGCATACTGTGTCTACCCCTTCGTATTTGGCCCGATATGTCTTGGTTCGGCAATACTCCCGTCCTGGCCTCAAACAGTAGAGAACTACCCTGAGTATTATCATAGATCCTTTCTTTGGCAATTTCCTGCTTAAAAGTTCGATAGATCTCTAGTGCAGACTTCTTAATCATGCCAATTCTCCCCATGTCAGTCTCCGTTTCCTGCAGTTCCTTTTTAACCGATAGTTCTTTCTGGTTTGGCCACCTGCTGTTTTCTAAGTATTTACCAGTCAATTTCCTGGTTCGCTTCCTCCATTTTGTTTTGACATTCTTCATGTACAAGCAGCTGAAAACCTTCATAGCCCAACGCTCCTCCCCCTGTTCTCTCAATCGCTTCTCAAATTTTATCTTGCTGCTAGCTTCCCTGCCTTCAAATGATGTCCATCCCATATCACCTTGTACTCCCTGATTTGGTGTATTCTCGTGAGCTCTTAAAGCCAGCCTACCCATTCCACGTTGCTTAATTTCTAATCTTGCTTGAACTTCTGATCTCATGCACAAGACTGCATTGCCGAACGTCAGCCCAGGAACCATGACCCCTTTCCATATTCCTCTCACAACATCACACCTACTGTAATTCCACAGTACCCTATTTTTCATCACTGCTGCATTCCTGTTATCTTTAGTCGTCACGCATATTTCGTGTTCCCTCAGGTACTCGGTCCCATTGCATATCCATACGCCCAGTTATTTGTATTTATCTGTTATCTCTAGCGTGACTTCCTGTATTCTAAGCTCACTACCTTTGTTATCATTGAAAATCATGACTACTGATTTTTCCTAACTGAATCTAAAATCTAACCTATCTCCCTCATTACCGCAGATGTCCATCAACCTCTGCAAATCTTCCTTGTTGTCGGCCATTAGCACTATATCATCTGCGTAGATTAATGCTGGTAGTGCCTGATCAATGAGTTTTCCTTGTTTGACTAAAGAGAGGTTGAAGCCAGGTTTACTTGCCTCTAATTTGGCCTCTGAATCCTTGTAGGTACATCATGAACAAGAAGGGTGACAGTCGGCACGCCTGCCTAAGTCCACGTTTCACCACTGTGGGCTTGGATACCTGTTTTTCCCACTTTTTAAACACCTTGTTAGTTTTATAAGATTTCCTTTAAACGATTAGTGACTCCATCTTTTACACCCAGTGTGTCTAGTATTCCCCACAAGTCCTCTTGAACCACGCTATCGTACGCTCCCTTGAATTTCTGCAGGCCGGTAGGAAACTTCACAGCGCAGCGCCTGATCTTGTGAAACGGCGCAGCCATGCAGGCAGGGCATTCAATTCCCTCCCTATTTTTTGTATACTACTGTCCTTCTGTACATCGTAGAACACATAACAGTAATGATAGCAAACAGATCATTGATTCGGGTAGGCTTGGTGTTTTTGTTTAAAATGGAACAACGAGGAAGCTGCTGAAGCTCGTGCCTGTATACAGCTGCTTTATATGGAGATGAAACTTTAACGAAAAAAAAAACGTAATGATAAACAGTAGGCTCATAACAAACAACATTTCTCTGAGGGTGCCTGGAATATATGTCCCATGCAAGGCTATGCATTGCAGTCCTTACTGCATTAATTATGTACACGTACTGCAGGGCATGCAAGTGTATGCAGACACACGCTGACGAAATGACATTTTTTGCTACATACAAACGTGCACCGCACCAAATAAGACGCACGTGTTTGTATAGTCAGGGAACACTCGTGAATATTGATGAAATCACACAGCTGGCTTACAGTATAAAACAAACACAATTGCGAACAATAAAATGCGACGCTGTTTAAAGAGGCGGACCCAGGTTACGAGAATTATCAGTATGGCATACACACCACGTGTCAAGCTTTTGCAACATCTAAAGAGACCAAATATGGAAAGTTGCCTTTGTAAGTTAACATGACAGTACCAAATGGAGAAGTCACACGAGAGAACAATTCATCGTGGGCTAAAGAATGTGTTTTAAATATTTTACACAGCTTTGCAAGATAATATCGACGAGTTTTACTCGTCTAGGTGTGGGAGGTGTAGGCCTGATAAAATGCGATGTTGCTTCAGAGCCTTCCTTTCGTAATATTGCAATTTTATTCAACTCTTTCAAACGCGGCAACCGTAAATTTCTACTGGGTGCTCGAACACGGCAAGCAGGTCGCGGGGCAAAATCTTTGTAACATTTTATTACCGAAACAGCGATACTAGCAATGCTTGAGCTGCACTAGCTGTTTTCTAAATTGTAACCTCCTCAATCTCATCACTGTGATCAGGAAACGGAGAGAAAAAAGTACAGCAGTAGTACGTAGAGAAATATTCAATTTCAAGCCCTTTAGCAATATCATCTAAACAAATTGCAGTTCACTGTTGAATTCTCGATGGAAACAAACAGCTGATCAGGGGCGCAAGCTTGGCTTGGCACTGGCTTGGCCGTTCATACAGAGACAAAAGCCGCTGCAGGAAACTGGATTGCGGATCGTATTGAGACAAAATATTTTATACATTTTTGTTTCTTTGTTTCATTTCTCTAATTGTTCTTGTAATGGCGGTGGACCGCGCTTCGTGATCTCATGTACCGGCGCACTGTTTTTAAGTTTAGTATGGCGCACGATAATACATGATTGCGTGCTTTAATTTAAAAAGGTTCGCGAGTATGGCAGCAACACTGCAATGTCGGGAAGAGGATAGAACCAGTAGCAGTTGCATGCCCGGGTGGAGCGACTGATGCCCAGATGGAGGAATCTCAACTCGATGCCTTTTGTGTTGGCCGTTCTGGCAGTTCCGCCGACTTTATAGAAAGAGACGACCCCGTCACTTGTCCTCTTCTCTTTTCCTTCGGGCATCAGCGACAACATTGACGGACGACGTGTTCGACTTCACCGTGCACGTGAGTATAGGTTGGTTTTTCATTCGAGTGAATTCTTGTTCAGATTTTCAACTTGTCGACTTCATCCTGATCACCTGTCACCGGCAATAAGTCACATACGTGTGATATTTAGGTGAAATAAATGATAATGCACATTTTCTGCTCCATTTGCGTGGACTTAGCTACACCAGACATGAGGTAAAGCCTTTGTCGCCTAGCCACTAGCAGGCAAGATCGATCACTCGCATCCTTCAGTTCACAAATCAACGCGCCTGCCTTAAAATTAGTAAGCTGCTCGCAAAGAATCTTACCGAGGCAATTTTGTTTTCTGTGAACAATGCACCGTAGATTTGTCTTGAATAACAAAAAAAAAACTCGAAAAATGAATGTCGCGAACCTTTTAGAAAACGCCGTGTCTAAGAGCTAGACGCGGCATTTTGTAAAAGGCTCATTAAATTCAGTATTTTGTTCGTAGTTTTCTGCTTGAAATTATTATTGTCTATGAATTTCATGGCCCAATCTTTCACTTTGGCTGAAAATCTCGGCGGCAAAAACTTTGTTCAGTGTCCCTTTAAGGGCAGGTGTAGATGCCATCATTTCAGTCGCAAATCTTTTTGCTAGTCGGTCGGCTGGTTAACAATAAGGGTACTAACTAGAGTTCCAGATTTCATCAGCAACACATCATCATGGCTTCATCAGATGCTGCATTATATACATTCTATCCTTGTTTTTAAATAGGTGTACCGTATGGTCCACTGTTACAGGAAACAAGCGAGCTCATGGACAGTGAGCCATGTGGTGCTAACTGGCAGCGAGGCTTGTGAATGGACCGCATGCGCATAGAATCGGGGGCGCCCAGTTTTGTCTGCCATTTCTCCGCCTGTACGCATGACAGCATTGGAAAGCGCATCCGTATTTAGCTGCGCAATTTATCTAGCCCAGGCCTCCTGCTTTCAGTAGATTTTCCTGTGAGCACAAAAAATGCATGATTTTATCGTTGCTGCAGTGTTTTGCAAGTTGTCCACCGTAAAGCACATCATATTGTTTCGCATAATGCTCGCTGCAACTAGCAAGTTTCGATGACTCAAAATGCTGTTCAGGTCTGATGTAGCAAACAGTTTAAGCTCGTCCACGTGACCATGAAATATTGTTTAATAAATAATGGAAGCAGAGTTGGTATCAGTTGATTTACAGTGTGAAAATGAAAAGTGCGAAGGACCGTGCCTCGCAAGTAAGCTCCGAGAGCATGAGCAGAGAAGTAGCAGATGAGGATGCTCATGCGCTCGCATTTCCAGATCTCACCAGCACTAATGCTTGACGGACTGCTGGCCACGCACTAGCGTGTTCTTTCTGAAACAGGACTTTGGCCCTGTAAGCAAGTTCTTGAAGGGCATAAGTAAAACGTCAATGGGCCCCCTAAATGCACCCATCCTTGAACCATTGGGCTTATGAATAGTGCCCTTTTCAAAATACAACTATTCTTTTCAATACACTATTCAAATATAATCTATTCTAATACAAACAGTGCACGAAGTTTAAAATGGGAAAAAAGTCTTAAATGTCCCCTTTGTACATAGTGTTCTTGTGATGTCACTTCTGCCGTTGTCCCTCTCTCGCCATGCCCAAGTAACTCCCTGGGTACCTACGGCAGTTCACGTGCTGCATGCGGTTTGTTGGGGGCTCGTCATCTGTTGCTGTGAACGATGTGGAAGCATTGTGGTTTTTTTGTTGTCTTACTTAAACTTTAACGAACGGCTCATTGGATTAGGAAGGCCTCGCTCGTTCACTCGATACAAGACCAGATAATCATGATGTGCAACCATACATACACCAGCCACGGCGCGGCGTACCCGCTGCCCGCCACAACCTATGAGGGCCTATTATCTTGCTTTCACTACAAATTGCCTGGCCCAAAACAAGTGAAAGCTCAAAATCTCTCGAGCCGCAATTTTAAGAGTGGATGTGCGAAGCGCAGCTGCTCCCATCGAAAACTAGTCGTGCAGAGCTAGGCAAGTTTACAAGAGATATAATATTATAAATATATTGTCACGGCCTACGCCACCAAAGTAGCAATGCCCCCCCCCCAAGTGTTTTAAACATGCTGATGTTGAGCTTGAGCCTCTTTGATTGCAATTTGTGGAAATAGTCGAGGAAAATATTATACAAGGCAGATAGCGACTTGCGTGGTGGTGTGCCGCGGTAATGCCAGTCATCACTTTATTTTTCGCGTATGCTTTAACACACTTTTCATTTGTATTTTGCTTTTGTTGTACGCTATTGTACAGTGGAGTCACTGAAACATGATAGAGA